>JASCZW010005302.1:0-259324 GCA_034211315.2 Aedes japonicus | reverse complement strand
AAACCCTGCGTTGAAACTCCATTGCCAATACCTCTTCGGTTCCACCATTCGTTCTGTGTTTTAGCTGTGCCTAAATTTGTTTTTTTCTTGGAACTCCGAATTTCGAACACATACAGCTTCCCACGACAGGACTTTCACCACAGAAAACTCCATTGCAAAAGGTTCGAGTTTCTCCAGTCAGATGAGCATTGCGTCATCAAGCTCTACACTTGTTCGGGATGACGGTATTAAACGTAAATCAGAACTTTCATGGTTTCTCGCAGATGATCATCAAAAACCCATCAGAATATATTCCATCAGTTCTCGCGAAACGCTACAGCAACTTGTCCACCGATCTGTGCGGCATGGTCCTATCTACCGCGTTGATGGCCTCCGCCACCTTCTGCCGGATACTGTACACATAGCTATTGCAGTTCAGCCTTTCATCACTCCTTTCGGAGCAATGACACTTTGCGTTGTCACAGTCTGCACATTGTAAACGAAATGCGCGTATATGTCAAGATAAGCAATAAAAGTACATAGTTGGAATTAAATGGAAATTACCCAAGTTATCACAAGCATTATATTATTGCACTTATTCAACCCAAAATCAACATCGGTAATGCGGGATTGCATCAATTCAACAGTTGTCAAGTAATGAAGCGTTAGATTGAAGCTTAAGAATGTAGTGATGCAATACCAATGCAACTCAATGCTACATTAGCAATGTCTTGTAGCAATTACAAAAGATCATGCAAAAGATATAGCATTACTTCGATCTTAGTGGGGCCCTTTTCAGCTGTAATCCAACTTTAATTATGCACTAGACGTAATGCATATGCCTATAAAAAAGGGCGATACGGTCAAAATTTGGTCAATATCAACTTGACGTATTTCTTTCAATTTTGCATTTAAAAAACCTGAACACCCCTCATTTTGAAGGTGTGTGTGTGTAGAATGTTGCTCCTATTTTGATTTTGGAATTCACTCTTCAGTTGTCAAAATGCCGTCCAAGCAAGAAGAGCAGCGTATCAAAATTTTGCTCGCGCATCGCGAAAATCCGAGCTACTCGCACGCAAAGTTGGCAAAATCGCTAAAAGTTGCCAAATCAACCGTTACAAATGTAATTAAAGTGTTTGGGGAACGTTTGTCGACAGCCAGGAAGTCTGGATCGGGGAAATCGAAAACCGGAAGCCGCTGAGACGACAAAGAGAGTTGCCGGTAGTTTCAAGCGAAACCCTAACCTATCTCTCCGAGATGCCGCAAATAAGCTGGGTGTATCGTCTACAACCGTGCATCGAGCCAAAAAACGAGCCGGACTATCGACTTACAAGAAGGTAGTGACTCCAAATCGCGATGATAAACAAAATACGACGGCCAAAGCGCGATCCCGGAGGCTGTACACGACGATGCTGACGAAGTTTGACTGCGTGGTAATGGACGACGAAACCTACGTCAAAGCCGACTACAAGCAGCTTCCGGGACAGGAGTTTTATACGGCAAAAGGAAGGGAAAGGTAGCAGATATTTTCAAGCACACGAAACTGTCAAAGTTCGCAAAGAAATATCTGGTTTGGCAAGCCATCTGTACCTGTGGCTTGAAAAGCAGCATTTTCATAGCTTCCGGGACTGTCAACCAAGAAATTTACGTGAAAGAGTGTTTGAATAAACGTCTGCTGCCTTTCCTGAAGAAACACGGTTGTTCCGTACTGTTTTGGCCGGATTTGGCATCTTGCCATTACGGTAAAAAGGCCATGGAGTGGTACGCCGCCAACAACGTGCAGGTGGTTCCCAAGGACAAGAACCCTCCCAACACGCCAGAGCTCCGCCCAATTGAGAAATACTGGGCTATTGTCAAGCGGAACCTAAAGAAGACCAAAAAAACTGCTAAGGACGAGCAGCAGTTCAAGGCAAACTGGCTTTCTGCGGCGAAGAAGGTGGACAAGGTGGCTGTACAAAATCTGATGGCAGGGGTCAAGCGTAAGGCCCGGCAATTCGGATTTGGAAAAGCGGAAGCCTAACTGAATATTTTTCCTGAATTTTATACTAATTGAACTTGAAAAAGAAATTTAATTTGATTTTTTAAATAAACGATTTCACCGATTTACACGCGTTTTCTCTTGACCAAATTTTGACCGTATCACCCTTTATACTGCAAAAGTCATCCCAAACCCCAATAATGGTAAAATTGACCATCGCGTTTGTTCTGCAGGTACGTAGTCAAAAGGTCGAAAGTAACATTTTTTAAACAATGACATCTAGCGTTTTTTTCTGGGCCAAGGTTGCTCCTACGAACAGCATTCATTCAGAAACTCGAGGGGCACGCAAGAGCTTAAGTACTAGCACACAGTTGTTGAAAGTATTAAAAGCACGGCTTTAATACGGATAAGCTATACGTTATACTTCAGAGTACATACTAGAGAGACTTTAAATACACCATTAATTACAATTATGTACGTTGAGTGCTATGAAATACCTTTCTATTAAATTTGAATACTTTAAATACAGTCAAATACATTTTGAATACAGTAGATTAATTTAAATAAATTTAAGTACTGATCGATAATTTTGATAACATTTGCAGATTTTGATACTCATAATAGCACTTTAATTACAATGACATGCTTTGAGGTACCATAAAATACGGCTGTAAACACTTTTCGATACTTCGAGGTACAATCAAATACCCAATAAAATAGATTCAGTACATCAGTATCATTTTAGTACATGTAAAAAATATTCGAAAGCTTCTAAAATATATTTACGGCTGCAATTTAACTCCCTAAATAACAAATAAATATAATGTAGAAGGAGATGTTTGCATCAATCACCGCTGCCCTTGTTCCGTTGCTGCAACCTACCCCGCGGTGGGATGTTGGGCAATGTTTGACGTCCATGGTTCCAGTACCGTTTGGATGGCCATACCCTTTCGCTCAATTTTACAAAGAAACATCTGTTGGATTTTCCCTACCTGCCGCGCATCCTGACGGAACTCATCAACACTTTCTCTTCACATCTTTCCTCTAGCCAAAAACATTAATGTTCACTCTTGGTGCCTCATGGCGATGAGCGAACATCTCCTTCACATCATAATCGTTACTCCTCGCACGCAGAATAAATAACATAACAATTATTTAATGTAAATAAATATATTTTATTACAGTTTAAATACCTTGAGTACAAGTGAACACAATTTAATTACTCAAAATATCAAACACACAACACACTATTATAAGACCACTCATATGTACAGAATAGAGTCGTTTTTCAAAATGATTCCTACTCCAAATTTGTCAAATTTAGCGAGAGAGTTTATTTAAAATTCATAACTCGAAAATTGCACTGCATTGACAGAACTCCTCATGATTGTCAGTCCAATATTAACCTTACCATAGCTAATAAGGTTCTCATTTGAAATCTGTTTCGATCCACGTTTCGATCCAATAACATTTCAACTTAATATGAGTAGTCCTAGGTAGCGTGTAGGTACACAGAAAAAATCTTGTAGTTTAGACTACCATTTTACCCGACTACGCCTATCTTTAAAACTACCATGAAATTTCAATCAAACTTACTATGTGTATGGTAAAACCTTCCACGTTTGTGGTATATTTGATAAACCTCTTATTGATATCAACCGCTTAATGGTTGATATAATCGTAGACATGGTAAAATCAAACGCATATATAGTCAGATGAAATTGTTGGTGTTTTGCGCTTAATTTAACCCTCAAAATGGTAGTTTCTGCTGCTGTTTTTTGCGTGTAGAACTCTTTAAACATTCTTTAAGAACATAGCTCAAAACACCATCTCTTTCATTTGTATTGCTGTCCTTTTTTTCTCTCGCGAATATATGATGAGAACATCACTCAAAAAACAATGCACCTTATATTTAAGTGCAATCATTTATATATTTGGGCAAAGGGCAAAGTTATTGCTCTGTATTGGTGCTGCACATAGTTTTTATTAAATGTGGTCAAATACTTTTCATGACCCATAGAGTAATTAAAGATATGTGCAATAAATATAGTCTTTAAGTGCAACAGCTGAATAGATATTAATTATAGTGTAAATGGATTACATTAACTTGTCCTAGCAAAATTCAAATGAGTTTTTTAATACGTTTTATGTGCAAAGGTACATGGATTTTATTTTTCATATAAAGGTTAGTATTGGATTTTTTGTATCTTTTCAAGGAATAAAAAAAAATGTGTGAATTAAAGAGGTTTTATTTATCCAAAATATAAATTTTTTTTTTGTTTTACTTATATAAAATAACACTATTTGTTTCACTTACATAGTATCACGCGGTTACATAGAATTACATTTTATCGCGTTCAGCAGCTCTTCTGCGGGGATGAAAAAAATGCTCGGCAGATTCTGAAATATTCAAAATAAACACTGTTAGCATGGCAAAGAAGAACATCTATAGTAATTTATTACCTTCGAAAAATTCAATGAATTCCGCTGGCAAACCAAGTATCTCAACCACCACAGGGTAAACTTCTTTTGCTTCTCAATTTTGCAGTTTTTTTCTTCTACCTCGGCAAAGCAGCTGATTGCTTTTCGCGCCCGGTTATTTATTTCGTTTTAAGTGCGAAGATGGATAGAATTGGGCAAAGTGAAAACACACTTGAATGAGATTTCTCGCTCCATTGAAAATTATGTGCGGACCATATCAATCTCATTGGAAACAAACCTGTGTATTAAGTGACGGGTGTTAAAAATTATGTGCGGCAAATGAAAATCATACTGGCTCACATGATTTCAATTCGAAGCAAAAATTGACCGATTTAAGTGCAGATTTTAATAATAAAAATTATTGATTTATTTTCAGTGATTAAGTAACATTTACGTGTGGTAGAAGAGAAGGAATACAATTCCAATCAGTTACTGCGTCAAATAAAACGAGAGTGTAGAACTCTTAAAACACTCTCAAGTATTTCAAATATATTTGAGTCCTTTGAAATCTCATTAAATACTTTCAGGTACTCAAAATGCTCATGAAATACTAATCAGAACTTTAAATACATTTCAAATACACTTCGAGTAGCTAAAATATTTTTAAAATACTTTTGGTTACTTTGAGTCCTCTAAAAATACTTTTAATTACTTTAAATTCCATAAAATGTTTGTAATTACTCTATAAATCGAATTAAATCCGGAAGTAGTTTCAATACGACACACTCAGTAGAATGCTCTGCGTGCCCCTCGCGTTAGACTCTATATTCAGCCATAAGAAAGGCGATACATACTCACTAAGCGAAATAAACTTTTATTATTTATAAGACTGCATTATGATTTTGAGCCATAAGAAAACATCATGAACTTCATTAATTTGCCGTTTGGAATATAATGGTGAGGAAAAATAAAATAAAAATATGGATCAACCCAGAATTGAACCTAGAATGTTGTGCTTAAGGATAAATTGACTTGATTACTAGTCTATATCAACGTTTGTACACAAGAAAGATTAATGGCATACAAGAACAACGTCGTATGAAACCATTTTCATTCATAACGCTTATGAAATTCAAAAGCATCGTTCATAAGTTGTACTTTATGTAATTCTTAATTTTATTTGACTGAGTGCTAGATTATTGTGCATCATTGTACATACACCAATTTAATAATACATGCAACGAAGTCGGCCTCCGATGCCATGTTGAAGATAGAACACCAAAAGAGAAAGAGGTGATACATTCACATTGCAGATTTGTTTTTTTTTTACATGAATGCCGGATGACAGATCAAAAATTGATCTGCATGGTGACCGTTCCTTACCCAAGGGAAGAGTAATATAACTTTACCACTTTTTTTACAGGCCTTAAACAGAATCGACTTAAAAAGTAAAGAGGTTACGGGATTTAGTTCAATATAACCAAGCGGAATTTTGATAATTTATCTGTTTGGAACGAAATGTCCCCTTCACTTACGGAATAATCTGACGGAATGTTTTTCGCAAATAAAAGTGACAGCTCCCACTAGTTTATGAGGAAACCTTACAAATTTCAATTTTATCATTCGTTATTTTCAGGTGCTTCAGAAATTTCTTTTCGATTCTTTATATTTCCGTTTCAGTAAACGGAATTTAACATTGGGTTGAGATATAAAAATAAATTTCTTTCGAACACAATACCGACCTTTATCCATGGAAACCAACACACTTAGAAAAATTTAAGAAAAAAATACTTTTAGAAAAAAGTTAAAATATGGAGCAACCTGGGTTTGAATCTTGGACCTTTAGGTTATGGGTCTAGTGACTTGCCCGCTAGTATATATCAAAACTTGTAATCAGAAAAGCTTAAAGTCGTACAAGAACAACGTCGTGGAAACAAAATCTATTCATAAGTTGAACGTTATGAAATTCTCAAGTTCATTTGTCTGAGCGAAGGGTATAAGAAATTTAATTAGTAGAAAGGGTTGTTTTGATAAAACTTCACAACTTTTTCTCTTTTACGGTAGGTCAATTTCTTTCCCATGAAATAGAAACGACATGAAAAAAATTAGTCTTCCCATGAGTGCATTGCTTTCACAGTGATGGCAGTAATTAGTATGGAATGGCACCGTCCTACGTTTATTCTCTGTGGTTTGTATGAGGTTGGAAACTGATATATCTGACAGACTGGAGATGTTCAAGGCGGTTCACTCGTTTCACCAAAGTCGGTTGAAGGTAAACATGTCAACGGCGGAGCAGACCGCTTCAGGATCAATAGTGGACGAACAACGACAGCAACTATTGGGCGAACTAGCTTTCAGCATGGGCACAGCAACAATACACAGGGTATTGAAACTCCATTATTCCAAGTGCAGTAAGCATTCTCAACTAGGATATATTTTAAAACTGTGAGGATCTGCAGTTTAGAGTATATGCTGTTGTAACAATTAACGTTAACGCATAGAAAAACAAAATTGGTGAGAGAATGCGATCTCCGACTAACTTTGTTCTATTCTTAACGGAAAAGTGATACGATTATTAATTGTTTAAGTTAATGTAGACGTTTTTTGCATAATTGTTGTTTTTATTGCATTTTATCAACAAACGATACTAAGATTTAACATGTCCTTATGATTTTAAATTTATTAAATAGTAGTGCCATGTTACGATGTTGCTATTAATTTCATTTTAAAAGAGATTGCAGAAAATCTCTTTTGAGGTGCGTATTAGGTTTATCTACGTAGGGCCAATTTCTTCACCTCTGCTTAGGGCTTAAACCATGTTTAAACGTATAGTAAGCACCGCTTATGAGTTAAGCGGAGGTGAAGAAATTGGCCCTAAATGAGGTAAATGTACCATGTACGACTCGAACTGATAAATACCGAAAACAACATATCGGCGCCAACATTTGATTAGGGCGAATCTGCTTTTGTAAACAAACACTTCTTGAAATTGAATATATCAGCAGATAGAGATAAAGCTCCTCTTTCTTAAAGAATGCTTAATTTGTATTTGGAACCTTTAGTTCAAGAGAAAATGACTACGAAAGCCATTGTTTACAAAAGCAGATTCGCCCTAATCTAATGTTGGCGCTGAAATGAAACATTTGCTTCAATAATTATAATAGGCCATTGTCAAAGTTCAGTGTTGTTTAATTACCATTTTTAATTACTGAGCCGTGAGTGACTACTTACTTTCGTGCGCCCCTTGAAATCAGCTGACGTTTTTGCCAACTCGAGTTCTTGCAGTGATTACTTTTCTTATTCGTCAGTCGCTTGGCGAGTTTACGCTGCGCCTAGCTGTAGATGTCGTAAATAATAGCGTAGATAATCTCATTCTTTCGATAGCCTCGTAGTCCTTTTTCTAGGAACAACATACGAAAAGAATCATTTTAAATTTTAAATCCAGTAAAACCTGCTTGAACCGCATCGCATATTAAATGGCTCAAGAAAAGTTTGATCTGCAAAAAGTGCACGGCTGCTTTGAACGGTGCCTAGCAGGAGAAGATGACGTTTTTATCGATGCTTATTTGGAGGCCTTCAAGGAACTCTACAAGTAGGTGCTCTCCATTAAGGCATTTAACTCAAGGTTGATTAATGATCGTGCTTTGTTCAAGATTCTTCTCGCTTATGGGAACCGTGTTTGGTTTCGTCAGCAGTGATGTTAAGGAGAAGGTGGAGATCCTGGAGAAGCTGCGGAACCATCAGGACCACGGTGAGCAGTTTGAGTCCATACAGAAAATGATGGACTATGAACGTGATGGTAATTTGCTGAGTAAGAAGGACTACGTCTCGGGCTGTCGGACACTGCTACGGCTTCACAGGGGTCTTGGTGAGTGTGTTTGATTTGAGCTGGTGAACGTCAAAGTTCAATAAGTTAATTTATTACTGAATTCACAATCTTATCGATGGCTGGCATTGTTCGATTGGGATAATATTTACCGATGCAATGCACTCTGTTAAACAGTTTCTACAAAATCTCGTTGCAGATTTTATCTACCTATTTCTGAAACGGCTAGGCGAGCTGGAATCCGCAACCGCCAATACATGTGCAGTCTGCCAATCGGCTTACAATGAGACGCTGGCCCAGTTTCATCCGTGGTTGATCCGGAAGGGTGCCGTCATGGCCATGTATGCCATGCCAAACCGGGACCATTTGTTGGAGAAAGTTTGCCTGGATGCGAGTATGGCTATCAAACTGCTTCCGGAGATGCTAACTGTGGCCCGGCTAGTGTACGACCGGACGCAAACATTATACACCAAGTACGACCTCCATGGGCTGCCCTAGGCAAAGGACGGTGAAGCGTATGTTTGAATTTAGTGCCGCAGGACCATGCTAGACGAACAGTGATTTGTGTACAATTTTCGTTTTAAGCCATTGTGATAGCAGGAGTATTGCTTCGTTTTAAGTTGAATCGTTTTCCTAATAGAGAAATATTAAAATTATTTTATTTTTTTTATCATTTATACCATTCCATTTCATTTCTGGTTCTGTTGCTAAAATATGTTTTCATTGTTTATTTTAATTAATAGGAGTATTTGCTGGATATTACTGCTCAGCCATGCTGCTCAATGTATATCAGAGGCCCAAATATCAACAACAATTTCTCCAGAGAGAGTGAACTAGATTAGATTGATAGAATGAATGTGTATTGTTGCCTGCCTCTCATGTTTCAGCTTTAAGGTGAAATGATGAGAAATTCGGTTATAGCTAGTTCTTAAGGATCAAAGTATTGTTGATAAGATTTGTTATCACTTCAGGTTTTCAAGACAAAACATTTAAGGCATATGGTACAAATAGCCCATAAACTGTGTGATAATCCCAAATCTAACGACTGAACGACGCTGTAGAATCAGTTCTTCGTTTCGCAGTCCGAATAAATTTCGAAGAGACGTGGGCACATCCCCATGCCGCGTTAGACAAGAGACTCATAGCTGGACCGCAATTGATGCGTTGCGGATGCATTTGCGTAAACTAGACAGTTTTCCCATAGGTTTTCTGTCAAATTTACGACAACGGAACACGAACGTATCTATTATAGGCGAGCCTTCAACGTTGTAATTGTGAGGTTCATTTATGTATGAAGGCTGCCTAACAGTCCCATGTCGATGTTTGGTGATTTTGCTTTCCTTGTGGGAATAAGCTTAACGTTGCTTGTACTTTTAGGAAAAAATAATAAAATAGTGAACAGACAAACCCATCTTGTTTGTTACATGTTGACACTATTCGCCTAATAAACCCCCTTTTTGGCTTTTAATACATTGTAGCACAAGCATCAATATTATTGTTATTCTTAAAATATTTCATGCACGAATTTGAATTAAACTGTGATAAAAGGTTAATTTCACCGGTTCGATTGAAACTATGAAGCTCATCAGAATATGCTGTTTAATTTGGCACTAAAACAATGTATTGTTTGAACTTTAAACGCTTACCTTGGACGCTGTTGATGGGCGAATCCAAGTTGAAAAAAGAAGAAGACACCGAGTGGTGATAAATCTACTACTATTAGTAAATTGTTTTTTATTTTCATTCTTTGTCTTATATACTAATTTTTAATATGTGTAAATCAATTTTCAGATCAGCCCTTGGGGCATTGTTTGTTAAAATATGATAACCTACTTAATCTACACCTAAAACTACAATTTGAAAATCCTAGGGGTGGGGAACCAGATTCCGAATGATCTGGTGATCCGATGTCAGGCAGCGTGCCCTGTACCGATTGATAGAATCACTAAAGCGATCGTCGAGCACTTTTATCTCGACCAGACGGTGGACCTCAGATGTTCTTGTCCTTGGAGGGATGTTCAGGATTATCCTGAAGTTGTTTCTGAGGATGAGCTTAGAGCTTAGAATAAGTAAAACATGGTGAGTCTTCATTTATGTGAATTCTCATTGTCTATTTGATGTTCTATAGTTTGAATTATAGACACTGAAGTAATAGACCGGACAACGTGCCGCCATGTTGTATCCAAAACGAACATTTCTGATTTTGACTGATAAAGGGGCGCGCCTTTGAAGAGTGCTCTCACTCCTCAAAGGGTTTAAATAGCGGAAACTTTCAATGAAATTTGATTCATTGCCAACAAAACAAACAATGACAACTGTAACAACGGGAGTACTACGAAAGGCCGAATCACAAAAGGCCGAAATACAAAAGGGCGAAATAAACAAAAGGCCGACTCACGAAAGGCCGAATCACGAGAGGCTGAATCGCGAAAGGCCGAATAAGCTCTGCGAATATAATCGGCCTTTTATGATTCAGCCTTCGTGATGAAGTTAAGATATCTCGAGTAATTCATGATTAGGGCCTAAAAACCATTTGTAAACAATGACTTTAAACGTTGATCTCTCACGAATCACGAAAATCCTACTATATGCAGCTACTGCATATGGTAGAACTAACATTTTTTTACCAGATGCTGCTTTCATTTTACGAGTGATCTAAGATTCAGGAGAAATCGACATTTAAAGTCATTGTTTACAAATGGCTTTTAGGCCCTTAATATGAATTACTCGAGATATGTATTTAAAACATATAGCACAGTGAACAGACATCCAAGCTAGAGTACCCTCACTGTGTAAATTTCTGAAACTGCCGTTTTAAAATTACAGCGTATTTCCGTTAGTTTTGGTGATTCGTATGTTGATGGCGCCACCTGCGTGCCTTGAGATTTGATAGGCTGTCAATTTTAGTTTGGTGAAACCTAGACTAGGCGGCGCTGATTTTCCAACGGTTTGCTTTTGAAAATTTACACAGCAAATTGAAAAAAAAAAATTTCGAGCCTGGATGTCTGTTCTCTGTGGTAACATGCAAAACTATTAATAAAACAAAATTTATTTTTTGTGTGTACCAACATCCGGAAAGCTGGTCGCAAACGTTGGATCCCTGTGCCTGTTGATGCAACCGACTAGTGCCGGTTGGAACGTTGATGAGGGCGGAACAAACGACAGACAGATAGCCATCAATTCCCAACCACGAATCAGCGAGTCCCGGCTGGGATTTTCAGTCGTTTGCGGACACATCTGGATGTACAGCTCGTCCCTCAGCTGCGTCTGACCCATAGCCATCGCAATGATGTCGATCGACACCGAATTCAAACTCATCCCGACCTGAGCCTTCCGATCACCCATGTAGATCTGGACCAGCTTGAACAACTCTGTGGCCATCTTCTTCCCGGCCTTGCCTCTCGCCAGCGAAAGCATTGGCCTACTAATGGCATTTGGCGTCCAACTCAGCCTGTCCTGGATGGATGATTTCTTCCGGAAGATACCCTTCGAGTGAAGATTCGATCTCCGCAATTTTTTCGTTATTTGCCACACTTCCCGGACTGTGCGAAAGCAAATTCTCCTGGAACCTCTGCAGTAGTCACTTTGTTCACGATGCTGACCTTGATGAGAACCCGTCTGGCTACCATTGGCGTAACTACTGGGGGCGCCTAGGGGGCCAGGCCCCCTCCAGAATTCAGTAGGCCCCCCCCCAGGATTTTTTCTCAATATATTTCTTATTTGCAATGAAACACTTTTCATAATCTCTACGGAATTGTAGGGATTTTTTTTTCCAGAGTAAATTGTATCTGTACTTCGCTCCCTTCAGAAATAGTTTGAACGAGTAACATACCCTCTTCCCCAAACTTGCCCCACTGTACCTTATAGGATGAAAAAGTGGTACTTTTATCAAGAAATCCACTTCGCTCGAGAGTTTCCGTCTAATAAAATGGGATCCCAGTTGTGAACAGCAATTTTTGCTAGAACCAATATGAAGAGAAAGTATCGATAGGTCCGATTGAGCTCGGCAGGTTATGAAATTTAATAGAAGTAGTTTGAAATTGTACGTATGGCTTTTTTCAAGCAGTATTTCGAAGCAAACGCACACACTTTTGCCACACATCCCCATGCAGGGTAGGTCACGGATCCGTTATCTTGACTGGCAAAAATGTATGCGCTTGATCGTGCTCAAATACCGCCAAAGACACAGAATGGTTCTAGTGATAAAAATCTTTGTTTTTACATTCCCTTAAGACCACATGTGATGGAAATCAATTTCCAATTAGAGGTTTTAAAACCAAAACTTCTCATTTTTACTTGTAGTGTTTTTTTTCGGCGTTGTTTACTTAACCACCTCGGAGAGAAACCCGATAAGGTGTCGTATGCTGATCCTCTTAACAGCATGTTTTGACAGAAACCCCATCATTTAAATACACTACTTGTACAGAAGTATGACGATCCATCCAACTACAACCCTGTCATTATCAAGCCACTATCACCGCACCACGCTCGGATGGTCAAGATTCCACACACCGATAAAATCATCTCCCTTTGAGCATTCGATTACTCCCTCTCACTACGCAGCATCAGCAGGCATCATCAACCATTATCTCGCCATCATCATCATCATCGATTGCCACCAGAGTGATAAGGATGACCGGTATAGTATCCAGCGAGAGATAACAGCAGTGAGAGTATCACTCGTTCTCAGAAGCCGACTGATAACATCGCATCGACGACGGGCTGACTCTATTTACAGTGATCATTCGGGAGCAATGATCAGTCCACCTCAACCAGGCCACGGTATACCACGGGCAGGAGACCCATGACCATTTTTAAAGTGTTTTTCGTTCTAAGTTTAAGTTATGTGAAATACATGTTAGATTTAGGGAAATACAGAACTATGCATGTTAGCGCCTTTTTTATAATAAAGTGTCGTGTATAATTTTACCACTGCGCGTTAACTCGAACAATAAAACGTCACAAATGAATAACGGCTGATCGTCCAAGTGCTGATGGACATTGTGGTTGGTGTATGCATGTAGCACCCATTGTTACTGTGAAGTTCGTTTACCCAACGATGTCGGGGTTTGCATGGGCAACCCATTTCCACTGCTGAGCTATCAGCTGCAATTATGTTTTTTTATTGCACTTGATTCGAAATACTGCTTAACAAAACCTAACCAAACTGCTAACCAAAGTATGCTCCAAAGGAGCAAGCATTTGCTGAAAATATCATGCACGAAGTCTTAATAATATTTGAGATTTGTGCTCAGAAAATCGCGAAGTGAGAGGGATTTGGTCGTGTATGTCCTTAAAGGCGCATTTTAGAATTCACGATATCATTTTATCTTGTTCGACCAATTTAGTAGAGTATAGACTCCCCAGATTGATTAAAAGTTTCGAAGCTAACGAAAGTCCACAAGCAAAATATGGAGACAGAAGTTTATTCATAAACGATAATATTTTCGAAAATGTAGTTTTAGAATTAAGGTACCTGATTATAGTAAATTCCTGAAATCATAACATTTGTTAGGGTTGAGTTCTGTACCACTAGTTGTTAATGTAGACTACATAATGGGCCTGTATGCCAAATTTAATCATAATTCACTTCGCTTTTATTATAACAGTTGTCTTACATTTATTCTTAAGATTTCTAAAAAGGATTTCATTTTTAATCAAAAGGTTCTATTTTTGGCTGAATAGTTCCTATTATACAGTTGCGGTGAAAATATTAAATATATCTACAGTTTTTCATATAAAGTAGTCAACTTGACATTCTCCATGTCAAATTTGACTACTTTATATGAAAAACTGTAGATATATTTAATATTTTCACCGCCACTGTATAATAGGAACTATTCAGCCAAAAATAGAACCTTTTGATTAAAAATGAAATCCTTTTTAGAAATCTTAAGAATAAATGTAAGACAACTGTTATAATAAAACCGAAGTGAATTATGATTAAATTTGGCATACAGGCCCATTATGTAGTCTACATTAACAACTAGTGGTACAGAACTCAACCCTAACAAATGTTATGATTTCAGGAATTTACTATAATCAGGTACCTTAATTCTAAAACTACATTTTCGAAAATATTATCGTTTATGAATAAACTTCTGTCTCCATATTTTGCTTGTGGACTTTCGTTAGCTTCGAAACTTTTAATCAATCTGAGGAGTCTATACTCTACTAAATTGGTCGTACAAGATAAAATGATATCGTGAATTCTAAAATGTGCCTTTAAGGACATACACGACCAAATCCCTCTCACTTCGCGATTTTCTGAGCACATATCTCAAATATTATTAAGACTTCGTGCATGATATTTTCAGCAAAATGCTTGCTCCTTTGGAGCATACTTTGCTAGCAGTTTGGTTAGGTTTTGTTAAGCAGTATTTCGAATCAAGTGCAATAAAAAACATAATTGCAGCTGATAGCTCAACAGTGGAAATGGGTTGCCCATGCAAACCCTGACATCGTTGGGTAAACGAACTTCACAGTAACAATGGGTGCTACATGCATACACCAACCACAATGTCCATCAGCACTTGGACGATCAGCCGTTATTCATTTGTGACGTTTTATTGTTCGAGTTAACGCGCAGTGGTAAAATTATACACGACACTTTATTATAAAAAAGGCGCTAACATGCATAGTTCTGTATTTCCCTAAATCTAACATGTATTTCACATAACTTAAACTTAGAACGAAAAACACTTTAAAAATGGTCATGGGTCTCCTGCCCGTGGTATACCGTGGCCTGGTTGAGGTGGACTGATCATTGCTCCCGAATGATCACTGTAAATAAGTCAGCCCGTCGTCGATGCGATGTTATCAGTCGGCTTCTGAGAACGAGTGATACTCTCACTGCTGTTATCTCTCGCTGGATACTATACCGGTCATCCTTATCACTCTGGTGGCAATCGATGATGATGATGATGGCGAGATAATGGTTGATGATGCCTGCTGATGCTGCGTAGTGAGAGGGAGTAATCGAATGCTCAAAGGGAGATGATTTTATCGGTGTGTGGAATCTTGACCATCCGAGCGTGGTTGCGATGATAGTGGCTTGATAATGACAGGGTTGTAGTTGGATGGATCGTCATACTTCGTACAAGTAGTGTATTTAAATGATGGGGTTTCTGTCAAAACATGCTGTTAAGAGGATCAGCATACGACACCTTATCGGGTTTCTCTCCGAGGTGGTTAAGTAAACAACGCCGAAAAAACACTACAAGTAAAAATGAGAAGTTTTGGTTTTTAAAACCTCTAATTGGAAATTGATTTCCATCACATGTGGTCTTAAGGGAATGTAAAAACAAAGATTTTTATCACTAGAACCATTCTGTGTCTTTGGCGGTATTTGAGCACGATCAAGCGCATACATTTTTGCCAGTCAAGATAACGGATCCGTGACCTACCCTGCATGGGGATGTGTGGCAAAAGTGTGTGCGTTTGCTTCAAACTACTTTCAAATACTTTCAAACTACTTCTATTAAATTTCATAACCTGCCGAGCTCAATCGGACCTATCGATACTTTCTCTTCATATTGGTTCTAGCAAAAATTTGCTGTTCACAACTGGGATCCCATTTTATTAGACGGAAACTCTCGAGCGAAGTGGATTTCTTGATAAAAGTACCACTTTTTCATCCTATAAGGTACAGTGGGGCAAGTTTGGGGAAGAGGGTATGTTACTCGTTCAAACTATTTCTGAAGGGAGCGAAGTACAGATACAATTTACTCTGGAAAAAAAATCCCTACAATTCCGTAGAGATTATGAAAAGTGTTTCATTGCAAATAAGAAATATATTGAGAAAAAATCCTGGGGGGCTACTGAATTCTGGAGGGCCTGGCCCCTAGGCGCCCCAGTAGTTACGCCAATGGTAGCCAGACGGGTTCTCATCAAGGTCAGCATCGTGAACAAAGTGAACAAAGTGACTACTGCAGAGGTTCCAGGAGAATTTGCTTTTGCACAGTCCGGGAAGTGTGGCAAATAACGAAAAAATTGCGGAGATCGAATCTTCACTCGAAGGGTATCTTCCGGAAGAAATCATCCATCCAGGACAGGCTGAGTTGGACGCCAAATGCCATTAGTAGGCCAATGCTTTCGCTGGCGAGAGGCAAGGCCGGGAAGAAGATGGCCACAGAGTTGTTCAAGCTGGTCCAGATCTACATGGGTGATCGGAAGGCTCAGGTCGGGATGAGTTTGAATTCGGTGTCGATCGACATCATTGCGATGGCTATGGGTCAGACGCAGCTGAGGGACGAGCTGTACATCCAGATGTGTCCGCAAACGACTGAAAATCCCAGCCGGGACTCGCTGATTCGTGGTTGGGAATTGATGGCTATCTGTCTGTCGTTTGTTCCACCCTCATCAACGTTCCAACCGGCACTAGTCGGTTGCATCAACAGGCACAGGGATCCAACGTTTGCGACCAGCTTTCCGGATGTTGGTACACACAAAAAATTAATTTTGTTTTATTAAAAGTTTTGCATGTTACCACAGAGAACAGACATCCAGGCTCGAAATTTTTTTTCTCAATTTGCTGTGTAAATTTTCAAAAGCAAACCGTTGGAAAATCAGCGCCGCCTAGTCTAGGTTTCACCAAACTAAAATTGACAGCCTATCAAATCTCAAGGCGCGCAGGTGGCGCCATCAACATACGAATCACCAAAACTAACGGAAATACGCTGTAATTTTAAAACGGCAGTTTCAGAAATTTACACAGTGAGGGTACTCTAGCTTGGATGTCTGTTCACTGTGCTATATGTTTTAAATACATATCTCGAGTAATTCATATTAAGGGCCTAAAAGCCATTTGTAAACAATGACTTTAAATGTCGATTTCTCCTGAAGCTTAGATCACTCGTAAAATGAAAGCAGCATCTGGTAAAAAAAAATGTTAGTTCTACCATATGGAGTAGCTGCATATAGTAGAATTTTCGTGATTCGTGAGAGATCAACGTTTAAAGTCATTGTTTACAAATGGCTTTTAGGCCCTAATCATGAATTACTCGAGATATCTTAACTTCATCACGAGAGGCTGAATCATAAAAGGCCGATTATATTCGGCAGAGCTTATTCGGCCTTTCGCGATTCAGCCTCTCGTGATTCGGCCTTTCGTGATTCGGCCTTTCGTGAGTCGGCCTTTTGTTTATTTCGCCCTTTTGTATTTCGGCCTTTTGTGATTCGGCCTTTCGTAGTACTCCCGTTGTTACAGTTGTCATTGTTTGTTTTGTTGGCAATGAATCAAATTTCATTGAAAGTTTCCGCTATTTAAACCCTTTGAGGAGTGAGAGCACTCTTCAAAGGCGCGCCCCTTTATCAGTCAAAATCAGAAATGTTCGTTTTGGATACAACATGGCGGCACGTTGTCCGGTCTATTACTTCAGTGTCTATAATTCAAACTATAGAACATCAAATAGACAATGAGAATTCACATAAATGAAGACTCACCATGTTTTACTTATTCTAAGCTCTAAGCTCATCCTCAGAAACAACTTCAGGATAATCCTGAACATCCCTCCAAGGACAAGAACATCTGAGGTCCACCGTCTGGTCGAGATAAAAGTGCTGGACGATCGCTTTAGTGATTCTATCAATCGGTACAGGGCACGCTGCCTGACATCGGATCACCAGATCATTCGGAATCTGGTTCCCCACCCCTAGGATTTTCAAATTGTAGTTTTAGGTGTAGATTAAGTAGGTTATCATATTTTAACAAACAATGCCCCAAGGGCTGATCTGAAAATTGATTTACACATATTAAAAATTAGTATATAAGACAAAGAATGAAAATAAAAAACAATTTACTAATAGTAGTAGATTTATCACCACTCGGTGTCTTCTTCTTTTTTCAACTTGGATTCTCCCATCAACAGCGTCCAAGGTAAGCGTTTAAAGTTCAAACAATACATTGTTTTAGTGTCAAATTAATTAGCATATTCTGATGAGCTTCGCAGTTTCAATCGAACCGGTGAAATTAACCTTTTATCACAGTATAATTCAAATTCGTGCATGAAATATTTTAAGAACAACAATAATATTGATGCTTGTGCTACAATGTATTAAAAGCTAAAAAGGGGGTTTATTAGGCGAATAGTGTCAACATGTAACAAACAAGATGGGTTTGTCTGTTCACTATTTTATTAGTTTTTCCTAAAAGTACAAGCAACGTTAAGCTTATTCCCACAAGGAAAGCAAAATCACCAAACATCGACATGGGACTGTTAGGCAGCCTTCATACATAAATGAACCTCACAATTACAACGTTGAAGGCTCGCCCACAATAGATACGTTCGCGTTTCGTTGTGGTAAATTTGACAGAAAGCATATGGGAAAACTGTCAAGTTCACGCGAATGCATCCGCAACGTATCAATTGTGGTCCAGCTATGAGTCTCTTTTCTAACGCGGCATGGGGATGTGCCCACGTCTCTTCGAAATTTTTCGTGCAAGAAACTGATTCCATGAGCGAGATTTATCACACAGTTTATGGGCTATTTGTACCATATGCCTTAAATGTTTTGTCTTGAAAACCTGAAGTGATAACAAATCTTATCAACAATACTTTGATCCTTAAGAACTAGCAATTACTGAATTTCTTATCATTTCACCTGAAAGCTGAAACATGAGAGGCAGGCAACAATACACATTCATTCTATCAATCTAATCTAGTTCACTCTCTCTGGAGAAATTGTTGTTGATATTTGGGCCTCTGATATACATTGAGCAGCATGGCTGAGCAGTAATATCCAGCAAATACTCCTATTAATTAAAATAAACAATGAAAACATATTTTAGCAACAGAACCAGAAATGAAATGGAATGGTATAAATGATAAAACAAATAAAATAATTTTAATATTTCTCTATTAGGAAAACGATTCAACTTAAAACGAAGCAATACTCCTGCTATCACAATGGCTTAAAACGAAAATTGTACACAAATCACTGTTCGTCTAGCATGGTCCTGCGGCACTAAATTCAAACATACGCTTCACCGTCCTTTGCCTAGGGCAGCCCATGGAGGTCGTACTTGGTGTATAATGTTTGCGTCCGGTCGTACACTAGCCGGGCCACAGTTAGCATCTCCGGAAGCAGTTTGATAGCCATACTCGCATCCAGGCAAACTTTCTCCAACAAATGGTCCCGGTTTGGCATGGTATACATGGCCATGACGGCACCCTTCCGGATCAACCACGGATGAAACTGGGCCAGCGTCTCATTGTAAGCCGATTGGCAGACTGCACATGTATTGGCGGTTGCGGATTCCAGCTCGCCTAGCCGTTTCAGAAATAGGTAGATAAAATCTGCAACGAGATTTTGTAGAAACTGTTTAACAGAGTGCATTGCATCGGTAAATATTATCCCAATCGAACAATGCCAGCCATCGATAAGATTGTGAATTCAGTAATAAATTAACTAATTGAACTTTGACGTTCACCAGCTCAAATCAAACACACTCACCAAGACCCCTGTGAAGCCGTAGCAGTGTCCGACAGCCCGAGACGTAGTCCTTCTTACTCAGCAAATTACCATCACGTTCATAGTCCATCATTTTCTGTATGGACTCAAACTGCTCACCGTGGTCCTGATGGTTCCGCAGCTTCTCCAGGATTTCCACCTTCTCCTTAACATCACTGCTGACGAAACCAAACACGGTTCCCATAAGCGAGAAGAATCTTGAACAAAGCACGATCATTAATCAACCTTGAGTTAAATGCCTTAATGGAGAGCACCTACTTGTAGAGTTCCTTGAAGGCCTCCAAATAAGCATCGATAAAAACGTCATCTTCTCCTGCCAGGCACCGTTCAAAGCAGCCGTGCACTTTTTGCAGATCAAACTTTTCTTGAGCCATTTAGTATGCGATGCGGTTCAAGCAGGTTTTACTGGATTTAATATTTAAAATGATTCTTTTCGTATGTTGTTCCTAGAAAAAGGACTACGAGGCTATCGAAAGAATGAGATTATCTACGCTATTATTTACAACGTCTACAGCTAGACGCAGCGTAAACTCGCCAAGCGACTGGCGAATAAGAAAAGTAATCACTGCAAGAACTCGAGTTGGCAAAAACGTCAGCTGATTTCAAGGGGCGCACGAAAGCAAGTAGTCACTCACGGCTCAGTAATTAAAAATGGTAATTAAACAACACTAAACTTTGACAATGGCCTATTATAATTATTGAAGCAAATGTTTCATTTCAGCGCCAACATTAGATTAGGGCGAATCTGCTTTGTAAACAATGGCTTTCGTAGTCATTTTCTCTTGAACTAAAGGTTCCAAATACAAATTAAGCATTCTTTAAGAAAGAGGAGCTTTATCTCTATCTGCTGATATATTCAATTTCAAGAAGTGTTTGTTTACAAAAGCAGATTCGCCCTAATCAAATGTTGGCGCCGATATGTTGTTTTCGGTATTTATCAGTTCGAGTCGTACATGGTACATTTACCTCATTTAGGGCCAATTTCTTCACCTCCGCTTAACTCATAAGCGGTGCTTACCCATACGTTTAAACATGGTTTAAGCCCTAAGCAGAGGTGAAGAAATTGGCCCTTACGTAGATAAACCTAATACGCACCTCAAAAGAGATTTTCTGCAATCTCTTTTAAAATGAAATTTAATAGCAACATCGTAACATGGCACTACTATTTAATAAATTTAAAATCATAAGGACATGTTAAATCTTAGTATCGTTTGTTGATAAAATGCAATAAAAACAACAATTATGCAAAAAACGTCTACATTAACTTAAACAATTAATAATCGTATCACTTTTCCGTTAAGAATAGAACAAAGTTAGTCGGAGATCGCATTCTCTCACCAATTTTGTTTTTCTATGCGTTAACGTTAATTGTTACAACAGCATATACTCTAAACTGCAGATCCTCAAAGTTTTAAAATATATCCTAGTTGAGAATGCTTACTGCACTTGGAATAATGGAGTTTCAATACCCTGTGTATTGTTGCTGTGCCCATGTTGAAAGCTAGTTCGCCCAATAGTTGCTGTCGTTGTTCGTCCACTATTGATCCTGAAGCGGTCTGCTCCGCCGTTGACATGTTTACCTTCAACCGACTTTGGTGAAACGAGTGAACCGCCTTGAACATCTCCAGTCTGCCAGATATATCAGTTTCCAACCTCATACAAACCACAGAGAATAAACGTAGGACGGTGCCATTCCATACTAATTACTGCCATCACTGTGAAAGCAATGCACTCATGGGAAGAGTTATTTTTTCATGTCGTTTCTATTTCATGGGAAAGAAATTGACCTACCGTAAAAGAGAAAAAGTTGTGAAGTTTTATCAAAACAACCCTTTCTACTAATTAAATTTCTTATACCCTTCGCTCAGACAAATGAACTTGAGAATTTCATAACGTTCAACTTATGAATAGATTTTGTTTCCACGACGTTGTTCTTGTACGACTTTAAGCTTTTCTGATTACAAGTTTTGATATATACTAGCGGGCAAGTCACTAGACCCATAACCTAAAGGTCCAAGATTCAAACCCAGGTTGCTCCATATTTTAACTTTTTTCTAAAAGTATTTTTTTCTTAAATTTTTCTAAGTGTGTTGGTTTCCATGGATAAAGGTCGGTATTGTGTTCGAAAGAAATTTATTTTTATATCTCAACCCAATGTTAAATTCCGTTTACTGAAACGGAAATATAAAGAATCGAAAAGAAATTTCTGAAGCACCTGAAAATAACGAATGATAAAATTGAAATTTGTAAGGTTTCCTCATAAACTAGTGGGAGCTGTCACTTTTATTTGCGAAAAAACATTCCGTCAGATTATTCCGTAAGTGAAGGGGACATTTCGTTCCAAACAGATAAATTATCAAAATTCCGCTTGGTTATATTGAACTAAATCCCGTAACCTCTTTACTTTTTAAGTCGATTCTGTTTAAGGCCTGTAAAAAAAGTGGTAAAGTTATATTACTCTTCCCTTGGGTAAGGAACGGTCACCATGCAGATCAATTTTTGATCTGTCATCCGGCATTCATGTAAAAAAAAAACAAATCTGCAATGTGAATGTATCACCTCTTTCTCTTTTGGTGTTCTATCTTCAACATGGCATCGGAGGCCGACTTCGTTGCATGTATTATTAAATTGGTGTATGTACAATGATGCACAATAATCTAGCACTCAGTCAAATAAAATTAAGAATTACATAAAGTACAACTTATGAACGATGCTTTTGAATTTCATAAGCGTTATGAATGAAAATGGTTTCATACGACGTTGTTCTTGTATGCCATTAATCTTTCTTGTGTACAAACGTTGATATAGACTAGTAATCAAGTCAATTTATCCTTAAGCACAACATTCTAGGTTCAATTCTGGGTTGATCCATATTTTTATTTTATTTTTCCTCACCATTATATTCCAAACGGCAAATTAATGAAGTTCATGATGTTTTCTTATGGCTCAAAATCATAATGCAGTCTTATAAATAATAAAAGTTTATTTCGCTTAGTGAGTATGTATCGCCTTTCTTATGGCTGAATATAGAGTCTAACGCGAGGGGCACGCAGAGCATTCTACTGAGTGTGTCGTATTGAAACTACTTCCGGATTTAATTCGATTTATAGAGTAATTACAAACATTTTATGGAATTTAAAGTAATTAAAAGTATTTTTAGAGGACTCAAAGTAACCAAAAGTATTTTAAAAATATTTTAGCTACTCGAAGTGTATTTGAAATGTATTTAAAGTTCTGATTAGTATTTCATGAGCATTTTGAGTACCTGAAAGTATTTAATGAGATTTCAAAGGACTCAAATATATTTGAAATACTTGAGAGTGTTTTAAGAGTTCTACACTCTCGTTTTATTTGACGCAGTAACTGATTGGAATTGTATTCCCTTCTCTTCTACTCACACGTAAATGTTACTTAATCACTGAAAATAAATCAATAATTTTTATTATTAAAATCTGCACTTAAATCGGTCAATTTTTGCTTCGAATTGAAATCATGTGAGCCAGTATGATTTTCATTTGCCGCACATAATTTTTAACACCCGTCACTTAATACACAGGTGTGTTTCCAATGAGATTGATATGGTCCGCACATAATTTTCAATGGAGCGAGAAATCTCATTCAAGTGTGTTTTCACTTTGCCCAATTCTATCCATCTTCGCACTTAAAACGAAATAAATAACCGGGCGCGAAAAGCAATCAGCTGCTTTGCCGAGGTAGAAGAAAAAAAAACTGCAAAATTGAGAAGCAAAAAGAAGTTTACCCTGTGGTGGTTGAGATACTTGGTTTGCCAGCGGAATTCATTGAATTTTTCGAAGGTAATAAATTACTATAGATGTTCTTCTTTGCCATGCTAACAGTGTTTATTTTGAATATTTCAGAATCTGCCGAGCATTTTTTTCATCCCCGCAGAAGAGCTGCTGAACGCGATAAAATGTAATTCTATGTAACCGCGTGATACTATGTAAGTGAAACAAATAGTGTTATTTTATATAAGTAAAACAAAAAAATATTTTATATTTTGGATAAATAAAACCTCTTTAATTCACACATTTTTTTTTTATTACATGAAAAGATACAAAAAAATCCAATACTAACCTTTATATGAAAAATAAAATCCATGTACCTTTGCACATAAAACGTATTAAAAAACTCATTTGAATTTTGCTGAGACAAGTTAATGTAATCCATTTACACTATAATTAATATCTATTCAGCTGTTGCACTTAAAGACTATATTTATTGCACATATCTTTAATTACTCTATGGGTCATGAAAAGTATTTGACCACATTTAATAAAAACTATGTGCAGCACCAATACAGAGCAATAACTTTGCCATTTGCCCAAATCTATAAGTGATTGCACTTAAATATAAGGTGCATTGTTTTTTGAGTGATGTTCTCATCATATATTCCGTGAGAAAAAAAAGGACAGCAATACAAATGAAAGAGAGGGTGTTTTTAGCGTGTTCTTAAAGAATGTTTAAAGAGTTCTACACGCAAAAAAACAGCAGCAGAAACTACCATTTTGAGGGTTAAATTAAGCGCAAACACCAACAATTTCCATCTGACTATATATGCGTTTGATTTTACCATGTCTACGATTATATCAACCATTAAGCGGTTGATATCAATAAGAGGTTTGTCAAATATACCACAAACGTGGAAGGTTTTACCATAAGCATAGTAAATTTGATTGAAATTTCATGGTAGTTTTAAAGATAGGCGTAGTCGGGTAAAATGGTAGTCTAAACTACAAGATTTTTTTCTGTGTACCTACACGCTACCTAGGACTACTCATATTAAGTTGAAATGTTATTGGATCGAAACGTGGATCGAAACGGATTTCAAATGAGGAACCTTATTAGCTATGGTAAGGCTAATATTGGACACAATCATGAGGAGTTCTGTCAATGCAGTGCAATTTTCGAGTTATGAATTTTAAATAAACTCTCTCGCTAAATTTGACAAATTTGGAGTAGGAATCATTTTGGAAAAACGACTCATTCTGTACATATGAGTGGTCTTATAATAGTGTGTTGTGTGTTTGATATTTTGAGTAATTAAATTGTGTTCACTTGTACTCAAGGTATTTAAACTGTAATAAAATATATTTATTTACATTAAATAATTGTTATGTTATTTATTCTGCGTGCGAGGAGTAACGATTATGATGTAGAAGGAGATGTTCGCTCATCGCCATGAGGCACCAAGAGTGAACATTAATGTTTTTGGCTAGAGTGAAAGATGTGAAGAGAAAGTGTTGATAGTTCCGTCAGAGTGCGGCAGGTAGGAAAATCTAACAGATGTTTTGAAAATTGAGCGAAAGGGCATGTATCCAATGGTACTCGAACCATGGACGTCAAACATTGCCTAACATCCCACTGCGGGGTAGGTTGTAGCAACGGAACAAGGGCATGGTGATGAGCAAACATCTCCTTCTACATTATATTTATTTGTTATTTAGGAAGTAAATTGCAGTCAAAATATATTTTAGAAGCTTTCGAATTTTTTACATGTACTAAATGATACTCGAAGTATTGAATTTATTTTATTGGGTATTTGATTGTACTCAAAGTATCGAAAAGTGTTTAAAATGTATTTTATGGTACTCAAAGCATGTCATTGTAATAAAAGTGTATTATGAGTATCAAAATCTGCAAATGTTATCAAAATTATCGATCATTACTTAAATTTATTTAAATTAATCTACTGTATTCAAAATGTATTTGACTGTACTTAAAGTATTCAAATTGTAATAGAAAGGTATTTCATAGCACTCAACGTACATAATTGTAATTAAGGTGTATTTAAAGTCTCAAGATGTACTCAAGTATAATTAGCTTATTTAAAGCGTATTTTTAATACTTTCAACAAGTGTGTGCTTTACACTTTAAGCGAGCTAAGGCGCTAAAACCTTGGCAGCTCAACTTGAAAATTAAACGAAAGATACGTACCCAAGTAAACACGAGGCTAAAATAGCATGCATATAAAGGGTGATACGGTCAAAATTTGGTCAAGGGAAAACGCGTGTAAATCGGTGAAATCGTTTATTTAAAAAATCAAAGTAAATTTCTGTTTCAAGTTCAATTAGTATAAAATTCAGGAAAAATATTCAGTTAGGCTTCCGCTTTTCCAAATCCGAATTGCCGGGCCTTACGCTTGACCCCTGCCATCAGATTTTGTACAGCCACCTTGTCCAACTTTTTTTTTTTTTTTTTTTGTCTTGATTATCGAGATTTTCAGCCTCGGGCTGGTTTATCTCCCCTTTGTCCACCTTCTTCGCCGCAGAAAGCCAGTTTGCCTTGAACTGCTGCTCGTCCTTAGCAGTTTTTTTTGGTCTTCTTTATTTAGGTTCCGCTTGACAATAGCCCAGTATTTCTCAATTGGGCGGAGCTCTGGCGTGTTGGGAGGGTTCTTGTCCTTGGGAACCACCTGCACGTTGTTGGCGGCGTACCACTCCATGGCCTTTTTACCGTAATGGCAAGATGCCAAATCCGGCCAAAACAGTACGGAACAACCGTGTTTCTTCAGGAAAGGCAGCAGACGTTTATTCAAACACTCTTTCACGTAAATTTCTTGGTTGACAGTCCCGAAAGCTATGAAAATGCTGCTTTTCAAGCCACAGGTACAGATGGCTTGCCAAACCAGATGTTTCTTTGCGAACTTTGACAGTTTCGTGTGCTTGAAAATATCTGCTACCTTTCCCCTTCCTTTTGCCGTATAAAACTCCTGTCCCGGAAGCTGCTTGTAGTCGGCTTTGACGTAGGTTTCGTCGTCCATTACCACGCAGTCAAACTTCGTCAGCATCGTCGTGTACAGCCTCCGGGATCGCGCTTTGGCCGTCGTATTTTGTTTATCATCGCGATTTGGAGTCACTACCTTCTTGTAAGTCGATAGTCCGGCTCGTTTTTTGGCTCGTTGCACGGTTGTAGACGATACACCCAGCTTATTTGCGGCATCTCGGAGAGATAGGTTAGGGTTTCGCTTGAAACTACCGGCAACTCTCTTTGTCGTCTCAGCGGCTTCCGGTTTTCGATTCCCCCCCGATCCAGACTTCCTGGCTGTCGACAAACGTTCCCCAAACACTATAATTACATTTGTAATGGTTGATTTGGCAACTTTTAGCGATTTTGCCAACTTTGCGTGCGAGTAGCTCGGATTTTCGCGATGCGCGAGCAAAATTTTGATACGCTGCTCTTCTTGCTTGGACGGCATTTTGACAACTGAAGAGTGAATTCCAAAATCAAAATAGGAGCAACATTCTACACACACACACCTTCAAAATGAGGGGTGTTCAGGTTTTTTAAATGCAAAATTGAAAGAAATACGTCAAGTTGATATTGTCCAAATTTTGGCCGTATCGCCCTTTATAGGGCATATGCATTACGTCTAGTGCATAAATAAAGTTGGATTACAGCTGAAAAGGGCCCCACTAAGATCGAAGTAATGCTATATCTTTTGCATGATCTTTTGTAATGCCATAAGACATTGCTAAAGTAGCATTATTGCATTGGTATTGCATCACTACATTCTTAAGCTAATCTAACGCTTCATTACTTGACAACTGTTGAATTGATGCAATCCCGCATTACCGATGTTGATTTTGGGTTGAATAAGTGCAATAATATAATGCTTGTGATAACTTGGGTAATTTCCATTTAATTCCAACTATGTACTTTTATTGCTTATCTTGACATATACGCGCATTTCGTTTACAATGCTCCGAAAGGAGTGATGAAAGGCTGAACTGCAATAGCTATGTGTACAGTATCCGGCAGAAGGTGGCGGAGGCCATCAACGCGGTAGATAGGACCATGCCGCACAACGGTGGACAAGTTGCTGTAGCGTTTCGTGAAACTGATGGAATATATTCTGAGGCTTTATTTGGTGATCATCTGCGAGAAACCATGAAAATTTTCATTTACGTTTAATACTTTCTTCCCGGACAAGTGTAGTGCTTGGTGACGCAATGCTCATCTGACTGAGAAACTCGAACCTTTTGCAATGGAGCTTGTAGAAAGTCCTGTCGTGGGAAGCTGTATGTGTTCGAAATTCGGAGTTCCAAGAAAAAAACAAATTTAGGCACAGCTAAAACACAGAACGAATGGTGGAACCGGAAGAGGTATTGGCAATGGAGTTTCAACGCAGGGTTTTCAATCGGTCGGAATGCTTTATTTGGGTCCGAAATCGTTGTCAAAACAAAGTTGAAGTGGGGTCGAAGATTACCCAGCACATTACCGATGGTTTATGTCAGCCCGTACTTGCATCCAGTCATAGCGTGGGAAGCCAATGTTGGGTATAATCATGTTAACCTACACACTTAGATTTTTTTACAGAAATCTGTAAAGTTTTACCGAATTCTCAACAGCTGAACGTTGGGTAATCTGATTTTACGGATTTCTGTGAAATTTTACAGATATCTGTAAAAAAATACCGGATTTCGGTAAAATTTTATCGAAATACGTCAAATCGGATTACCGAACGTTCAGCTGTTGAGAATTCGGTAAAACTTTACAGATTTCTGTTAAAATATCTAAGTGTGTAAAACTTTACAGATTTCTGTTAAAATATCTAAGTGTGTACACACTTAGATTTTTTTACAGAAATCTGAAAAGTTTTACCGAATTCTCAACAGTTGAACGTTCGGTAATCTGATTTTACGACTAACTATAAATTAGAAGAAAAATTAGTAATCTCCATTTAATTCCAACTACCTTTGCTTATCTTCGACAGATACGCGTATTTCGTCTACAATGTGCAGACTTCTTCAGTGTCTCGTACTAATAACTCGACTGAAAGAAAACCTTCGCCACCTGCCGTATATATACTATTTTCTAAATACAAAACGTTTACCTATCATTATGTTGTTTATACCTATCTTATTATTAGTTTGTCTATACCTATTCTGAGTCAAAAACAAGTGTACTTAATATCTAATTCGCTTCTTTCTCATTTATACCTAACATACTTATTGTGTAGCAGCGGGTGCTCCGCTTCGTCGGATTTGATGTCGTTTTGGGTAGTAAGTTGAAGAGCCATGTGTAATTTTTGTTTATACCTATCTTATTATTAGTTTGTTTATACCTATCCTGAGTCAAAAACAAGTGTAATTAATATCTAACTCGCTTCTTTCTCATTTTACTGATTTTACGGATTTCTGTGAAATTTTACAGATATCTGTAAAAAAATACCGGATTTCGGTAAAATTTTATCGAAATACGTCAAATCGGATTACCGAACGTTCAGCTGTTGAGAATTCGGTAAAACTTTACAGATTTCTGTAAACAAATCTAATTTCTTGGCTTAAACTTTTTTGGAGCATCTACTTTATCGTAAACTTTACCCGAAGTTGCGAGCGACCGGAAAGCTCCCATTATCGACGTAAGGGGCGATCATTTAAGTTCTAATTATTGTCGTGTATTACCAGATGGCTCTGATATCGTATTAACTCACCCGCATAACAAAAACAAAATTGGCTATATAGTTTAAAAGTCAATTTCGAATGTAAGGTATATTATCACATTTAATGTTATTGTTATCAGATAGTTAAATTTGGTTCTCGTTTTGACCATAAAGCCACTAAATTAAAAAAAATTAATGTTTGCCTTATTGCCATTTAAATTTTTCTGCACTCAAAATCAGTCAGGATTATATACCAACTTTTTGGTATAGAGTTCAGAAAACATTTTGTTCGTGAAAATTGCTATTTTTTATGGTTACTGAACTTAACCGCCTATTCAGCATATTGTTATTTCTCGAGTACTTTTTCAAACAGACGTATCTGATTTTGTAAACAAAGAGGGGAAGTCAGATTCAAACGTTAAATTCTTGAAACCCTTAGCAGTTTCATGCAAACTAGGGCCACCAACACAAGAAACAACCTTTCCCTAACACGATGGTGCTGCTACTTTCCGTGAGGGTACTGAATGTTTTGAAAATTTTACGTTTTTTTGGCGGAATTTTACTTTCCCTCTTTGTTTACAAAATCAGATACGTCTATTTGAAAAAGTACTCGAGATTTGGTCTTTTGCATCTGACATATTGTTAAAACAATATAGGAGATTAGCTAGAAATTAGAAGAAAAATTAGTATTTTCCTTTTAATTCGTACTAATAACTCGACTTAAGTCGAGTTATTAGTACGAGACACTGAAGAAGTCTGCACATTGTAGACGAAATACGCGTATCTGTAAAGATAAGCAAAGGTAGTTGGAATTAAATGGAAAATACTAATTTTTCTTCTGATTTCTAGTTACAGGTATTCCACTAAATAGTTCAAACTCACTAGGATTTATTATAGGAGATTGTTTTTATTTTTAGCTCTTTATTTATTCCAATTTTTTTTTACATTATTTTACATTCATAGTTGATTACAGCTCCTGCTAAGTAATTAACATTTCAACCTTATATGCTGTCATTTATATCTAATTGTGTTAATATTATTTTTACTTTGTCTATTCAGAATTTATTAACAGGATTTATTTTGCCTGCGTGTAGAAATTACAGTTGATTTCTTAAAACTTGTTCTTATCTATAGAGAGAATTGATCATTGCAATTGAAGATTGCAATGATTTTTGTCTAAAACTATGAATTATTTTGTTGGACATTTATTCTAGAGTCTCAACGTTCTTTGTAGTTCAATAGTACTGAACCAGGGTGGCAGCTTCAAAATCATGTTCAGAACTTTGTTCTGAATCCTTTGAAGTGCTTTTTTCCTAGTTGCACAACAACTAGACCATATTGGCACAGCATAAAGCATGGCCGGTCTAAAAATTTGTTTGAATATTATTAATTTGTTCTTTATACAAAGTTTGGATTTTCTGTTTATAAGAGGATATAAACATCTTATATATTTATTACATTTGGCTTGAATGCCCATATAGGAGATTGTTAGTTTATTGTTGTAAATTATAAGAGTACTCGAAAAAATCTCACAGATTTACAATTGAATATATTGTAATCATACGATAATATCTATGGTATGTACAATTAATAGTATTGTTCACAATGATAAGATGAAAATAGGAGTTATTGTTAGCACAATAGAGTCTAATGCAAACTGAGACATCGACAATAGAAAATAAGGGTTGTTAAGTATCTTAACTGTAGAAAAAATCATTATTTTCCGAACAAATTTGAGACAATTAGTATTAAGTGTATTGTTTTTCAATTGTAGAGAATCCTAGCATATTGAGTGAATTGTAAATGTATTGTAATGCAAATATGTAATATTCATTTATTTTTTTCACGCACAATAAGGTTAACGGATGTAAATAGATTTTAATGTTATTCTATATTGTCATATTGTAATTTTATGGTTATTTTTATCCGGGTAAATGTCGTAACAATAGCGGATACAATCAACAACAATAAGGGAAATGGTCCAGGAATGGTTAGTGGTTATACGGGCAATTTTGATGGTTTTCCTTAACATACAATCAGTGGCAATCAGTCTTTGATAAACACATCTCTCGAGAACGCAGGCAAACAGAGCGTAGAGTTCATTGAAGCGCGACGACATGAATCGAATTGGATCGTGTTGGCCGTAGTTTGCAGCACGAGTTCCGAGCTGCAGAAAATTTCTTGTTCGCAGAACTCGTTCAGGAGCGTAGATAGATAGTTCTGCCAGAATTCCTGGAGAGTCGATTTCACCTAGCAGCTTTTTTGCCACGAAGACTGCTTGCATGACTGTACGCCTTTGTTCCAACGTTTCAATACCCAAGAGTGAGCAACGATCCTGGTACGATGGAAGGTTGGCAGGATCATTCCACGGCAGATGACGTAGAGCATAACGAACCAATTTTCTTTGAACAGCTTCAATCCTCGCAATCCAGATTATTTGATACGGGCACCACATAAAGGCTCCAAATTCCAGGATAGAACGCACGAGAGAGCAGAACAATGCTTTCAGACAGGTGGGATCACGAAACTCGTCGGAGATCTTAAACATGAATCCGAGCTGTCTGTTGGCTTTGGTAATCATATCTGTGTAGTGTTGTCTAAATGTCAAACCAGAGTCAAGCGTGACTCCAAGGTCACGAACACTATCAACTTTTAGCAGAAGCTGGTTGTTTATTTTGTAATCAAATACAATTGGGTTCAATTTTCGATGGAATGTGAAATTGAAGCATTTGTTAACACTCAGTGTCAGGAAATTCCTGGAACACCACTCTTCAAAGCTATTGACCAAGTGCTGTAGTCGTAAGCAATCAGCGAAGCATCGCACAACCACATAAATTTCCACATCGTCAGCATAGAACGACCTGCAGTTAGCTGGAAGTATCAGTCCAACCTCATTGATGAAAATGGAGAACAGCAGTGGTCCCAAGTTGCTGCCTTGAGGTACGCCCGACATATTTGCAAAGTAGTTCGATTGAGCTGAGCCGATCTTCACACAGAGTACCCTGTCCGTTAGGTACGATCTAAACCAACAAACTGAGTTATTTGTCACGCCAAGTTTGTCTAACTTTACCAAAAGTATAGCATGGTCGACCCGGTCAAAAGCAGCCTTGAGATCCGTGTAAACAACGTCGACTTGAGATCCAGTTTCCATATTCCGAAGACACGAGGAAAAAAAAAGGTGCGAGATTGGTTGAGATCGATCGTCTGGGGTGAAATCCATGTTGTTCAGAAGAGATGTAGTGTCTGCAGCTAGCAAACAACAAGTCGTTGACGGTGATCTCGAAGACTTTTGAGCAGGCACAGAGTGATGTGATTCCTCGATAATTTTCGACATTTTGTTTATCTCCTTTCTTGAAAATCAGCACGAGTCAAGAAACTGCCAATTTACTTGGGACAGATATTGGTTCATTACAGCGAAATCAGTTCTTTGGAAGTTCAGACCATGTGGGTCAACGATGTTATCGATGTAATAGGTACTGATAGATTGATAATAATTTCTAGCGCAGGATGATCGACGGCGAGGTTAATTAAAGGTTCGGAGGCTTCGACAACAGTACATTCCATTACGGCAGCTTCATTTACCAATACAAGATCAAGCAGTCTCGATTTACGATTTAACGTTGAATTTATTTGCGTTGAATCATGAAGGCTGATTCCATGTTTCGTATATCGGTCGATTTTCACGGTGACGGTGATCATAAAACCAACAATCAATACGAAACTAGCGCTTGAAGATTGGTTCACGTATGTTGAACCCCTTAATCCCAAGTACATCTTGAACCTCGCACCTTGCAAAAATTCTTACGCTTTTCAGTACCTATGGTAATAGTGTCTTTGGTGTTGTTTTGATTCGCTGTGTTATTTTGACAGAATATTTAGGGTGTGTTGGTGAGAGATACGTTATTAGGCGCGAATCATTAAGCTTAGGACCGAGTTTGGGACCGGTGTGCTAGTACCTACTTCCTGAACCAAAAAAATATATTCATTTTCTTCAGGACTATATATCCATCTCTTTGGCATCAAATTGCATGTCAAAACATTGTGTCAATATCGGATGGCATGTGACAAACGACGAAGTGATATTTCTCAGAGTATCATTATCATTCGAAAATGTGATATAAATGTTTCGATATGAATTGACAGCGGATTTATTCAATAAAATGAGGATGTTTGGGTTTAGTGAAGTCTATCCGAACTCTCCTCACCCCCTATAAGCTACACCACTGCCTCCAACGCCAGCTTAACCGGATTATTTCTCTAACTTCTTTATCAATGAATCAGCAGCATGAACTTGAATATTATCAATCAGTTTGTTACTGGCCTCGGTTGGGAGTGTTGATCTGTCGTGCCCAGAAGTTAATTATTGTATCGATAACATTTTTGGCACGTTCAGGTGAAAGCGATAGGATTATCGAATTAAAATACGCGCTGAAATCAACGTAGAGTGTGATTTCATCAAAATGCCGCAGGATACGTTCGATCTACAAAAAGTAAAAAAAGGCTTTGAGCTGTGTCCAGTTGGTAACGATGATATTTCCATCGACCCATATTTGGAAGCATTCAAAGAACTCAACAAGTAAGTTTGTGCTGAGCTTTGAAAATGCAACGTGAACACATTTAGCATACCAACCTTTTCTTTTTAAGATTTTTATCCATGATGGGAACCGTGTTCAGATTTATCTGCAATGACATAAAAGTGAAAGTACAAATTCTAGAGAAATTTCGCAGGCAGCAGGACCACGGCGATAAATTTGAAACCGTCCAGAAAATGATAGATTACGAAACAAGCAATGGTCTACTGAATAGGAGCGATTACATCTCGGGCTGTCGGACATTTCTACGGCTGCACAGAGGATTAAGTGAGTTTTATTTTGTGTTATCGTGCTAGTTTGATACGAGCTAGTATAATGTTAGCCAGCTGTTTTACGGAACGGTTTATCTAATCGGGGAAGCTTTGCGAGATAAGATTTGTTTTGGGTTGTGTCAATCCTCATTTTTCGCTATTCGATATCGAGTTAATCACTCGTAACCACAATGTGCGATTAAACTTTCCAATCGGTAAGATGGTATAGTCATGGAACCTTAAGGCTATTAGTAAATTATTTACAATTATTGTATTTATGCCTTAAGGAACATCTATTAATTACTTTACGCTGAAAATAGCCATCTAAATTCAATGCATCACTAATGAGATTGGGAGGTTTTGACAAAAGAATCTGCGTTAGTTTACAAAGCAACGTCCATACATAGTACCGACAGAAATATGCTGATTCAAACCTTCTAAATTGATCAACTCTCGACAACTTATTCAGCACGATGAATCTGAGATTACATCTTCAATATTATTCTCTGTGGTGGTGATCCTAGTTTGCGTGACAGTTTAAAGGGTTCCAAGAATTTTCTATTTGAATCTTTGTTTACCTTATTGATTGCAAAATCAAACACGTCGTTTTGAATACATTGTCAAGAACTGATCTTTACTAAATTAAAACTTCTCCGAGCTTCTTCTTTCTTGGCATTTTATGTTTATTTATTTTTTCAAATAGCTTTTCGCCTGCTCTCAACAGAACATAGCATAGCATAGCATAGCTTAGCATAGCATTTTCCGACAGTAAACTATCCTGGGTTGGCTATTATTGTAGAGATGATGGAAGTGCCAGAAGAGCTGCCTCGGGTGTGACAGGCTCTGCATCCATCGATCTCTTTCCACAACACCTGGCCAGGTCCTTATGATCAGCAAGGGACGTGTTGATTAAAGGGTGTCCACGATGAAATTGCCACACTATGAAATTGCTCTAACTTTTTAACCGTTGGGTAGAATTTAATGAAAATTTGGGTGGATTTAGTTCATAGTGCATTATTTACATCCCGCAAGTTTTAAAGTCCTGTGATCAAAACTCACGGAAATGGAGTCGAAAGAACAGCTCGTGCGTGATAAAATCTTGCGCATTTATCACGAGAACAAGGATCTCTCGCATCGTTCCATCGCTAAAACGTTGGGAATCGCGAATTCCACGGTGTCGCGAGTGATTAAGCGGTTCGAGGAACGGTTGACCACCGATCGGAAGCCCAGAAGTGAAGGAAAAAGTATTCCGTACAACACCAAAAATCACAACCGCGTAGTTGGGGCCTTCAACCGAAATCCGAACGCCTCCGTTCGGGATGTGGCTAAGAAGCTGCACCTGAGCCGAAGTTTTGTCCAGAAGGCCAAAACTAAGGCTGGGTTTCGAACGTTCAAGGTACAAAAGGCCCCTAATCACGACGAGAAGCAGAACAAGTCCACCAAAACCCGTGCCAGGAAGTTGTACCTCAACATGCTGACGAAAGTTGAATGCTGCATCATGGACGACGAAACATATGTGAAGGCCGACTTCAAACAGATCCCAGGCAACCTGTTTTTCACGGCCAAGGATAAGTTCAGCGTTCCGGAGCATGTCCGCACTCAGAAGATGTCCGAATTTGCGAAGAAATTCCTGGTTTGGCAAGCCATCTGCACGTGCGGGAAGCGGAGTGCACCTTTCGTGACCCAGGACACGATGAACGGACAGGTGTACATAAAAGAGTGGCTCCAGAAGCGGCTGCTTCCTCTCCTGACGGCCCACAACGTCCCAACAATCTTCTGGCCGGATTTGGCCTCATGCCACTACTCCAAGGACGTGCTGAAGTGGTATGCGGACAATAAGGTCAATTTCGTGCCGAAAATGTTCAACCCTCCCAACACTCCGGAGCTCCGCCCCATCGAGAAGTACTGGGCGATTATGAAGCAGCACCTTCTTAAACGACCTAAGGTAGTGAAGACAGTCGAGGAACTGAAGAAAGTATGGGTTTACATGCAAAAAACGGTTGATTCACAGGTTGTGCAGAATCTTATGGCCGGGGTTAAGGCCAAGGTGCGGGCATTTGCGTATGGACTGTAAATAAAATACGAGTAAAATGGTAAAATGAAGTTTAATAGTTATTTCTCAATCCCTGAAAATTTGATGGCAATCGGATGAAAACTCGAATTTTGCGAATCAATTTTGTGTGTGGCAATTTCATCGTGGACACCCTTTAGGTGCCTACTTCAGAAGATGCTGAGAACGCATGCTACCTTCATAAACATCTGGAGTTGGATGTTGGATGGGATTGTGCGGGAAACTTTCCTTGACGAGAGAGCATATGTATGTTTAAGAGCATATTGCCTGTTCTCAACCACTAAATTGCTCCTCCACGGTTAGTAATTGAGAACTTTAGATGCCTGTACTCACGAAATAAAAGCCAGACCGGACCGGAAGTTGAATCCAGCCACTTCCACCAAGCTTGCTAGCTGCGTTTTATTTCGACTGAACTAAGCGAGAATTAATCTTTGGTTGAACCAGTAAATACAAAAAAAAACATAATTTCGTAATTCGACTGCCATTTTTTTTTCCTTTTCAGAATTCATTCACGTATTTCTCACGCGGTTATGTGAGCTCGAATCAGCGAACCAAAGTACCTGTCCTATCTGCCAATCATCCTATAATGAAACACTAGCTGAGTTCCAGCCGTGGCTGATCCGAAAAGGTGCTCTAATCGCAATGTATTCTCTGCCCAATCGTGATCAACTGTTGGAGAAAATTTGTGAAGATGCAAGTACGGCATTCAAACGCCTTCCGGAAATGTTAGGTGCTGGCCGTCAAGTGTACGACAAAACTCAAGCTCTCTACTCCAAGTATGATCTTCTTATGCTGCCCTGATACATGAAAATAAAGGATGTGATAATTAAACATTTTTTTTAAAATATCTCTTGTTTTTCGATGAACATTGAAATTCCTTTTAAAATAGTTACATCCATGCCCGAACACTCAGAAAACAATGGATTGAAATATGAAACTCTACAGCGCTGTTTTTGTCAGTGAATTGGTGGCGAAACATTTTTTCTTAGAAACTTAGCCTCACAACACCGAATCAATATTTATTTTTAATGTTCCGCTCGATTATTCCGTGAGTGAATATGACATTTCGTTGCATGCTGATCAATTCAGCGCCAACATTAGATTTGGGCGAATCTGCTTTTGTAAAATATGGCTTTCGTTGTTTTTTCTCTTGAATAGATGCCCAAGTAACCACAAGCATTATATTATAGCACTTATTCAACCCAAAATCAACATCGGTAATGCGGGATCGCATCAATTCAACAGTTGTCAAGTTATGAAGCATTAGATTAGCTTAAGAATGTAGTGATGCATTACCAATGCAATAATGCTACTTTAGCAATGCCCTATGGCATTACAAAAGATACAGCATTAGTTCGATCTTAGTGGGGCCCTTTTCAGCTTTAATCTAACATCAATGATGCACTAGACGTAATGCATATGCCCTATATATGCATGCTATTATAGCCTCGTGGTTACTTGAGTGGTCACAAATACAAATTAAGCACTCTCTAATGAAGAGAAGCTTTATCTGTATCCGCTGATATATTTAATTTGAAGGAAGTGTATACAACTTCCGATAAATAAGCAAACAAGGGAAGGTCCATTAATTATGTCTCGCAGTAAGGGGGCCATGGGAGGTTTGGGAAAACGTGACGATCCATACAAAAAAAATTTAAGGTCCATACAAAAAACGTGACAAGGGTTATAAAAAGTCACTTTTTACGTGACGTAAGTAATGGACGTTCCTCAAAGTGTGTGTTTACAAAAGCAGATTCACCCTAATCAAATGTTGGCGCTGAATTGTCAAAATTCCGTTGGGTAGTATTGAACAAAATTCCGTAACCTCTTCACTTTTTAGGTCGATACTGGCCTTTATTCTATCCCGCTCGGGTAGCTATCGCCCCAAATATCCTTCAATCCAGCTTACTAGTGATCTCGTAATTTTGGAATTCAAATGTTATCTTCTCCTGCTCGGGTACATTCTACCCATAAAACACCAGAAACATCTTCTTTGACAAGAATATAGAAACATTGTTGAAAAGCGTGGGACCACGGTGAGAGCGGAGGAAGGGCAGCAAGCGCTTCTGCAAGCATTCCTCTCGATAAATCTGCCCGTTTATGGTGCTGGTTGTAACGAACGGCTTGCTGTACCGTCCGCACTCGCAGATCGCCTACCACAACAGGTACTTCTTCGCGAATTTGTCCATCTTTCTCTTCCGAAACTTTTCCGGAACTTTCATGCGGGGCGTACCGACAAAAAACTCGCGACCGGTGATTTGTTTGGTGTCCGCCTTGATATATGTCTCGTCGTCCATGACGAGACAGCCTGGCTTGACCAGCCACTCACGGTACAGCTTCCACGCACGCAATTTGGCCACCATGTTTTGCTTGTCAGTCCTAACCTTAAAAACACGTAGCCCAGCCCGCTTCATGGTCTGCTGGATGAACCACTTCGACAAACTGAACTGTTTGGCCACGTCTCGGGTGGAAAGGTTTGGGTTATTCTAAAAGTACTGCCTTATCTTCCGCGCCTTCTCTGGGTATTCCGTTTTCGGTTTTCGGCCGCTTCCAGCGCGTCGCTCGATGGCCTTCGTCTCATGGAACATCTTCACAACGCGGGACACGGTGGAATGGTGGATTCCTAGCCTTTTGCTGATCCATCTGTGCGACTGACCAGGATTATCAACAATCTTTACTACCAACAATCAATATGCAACTAGTGATTTGAAATTGGTTCACTGTTGTAGAACCCCTTGGTCCGAAGTACACCTCGAAGCCAGCACCTTGTTTTACATATTTGCGCTTTTGTTTTGATTTGATGTGTTATTTTGATAGAATATTTGAGAGTGTGTTCGTGTGAGTCCATTATTAGGGGCGCATTATTGAGCTTGGGACCGAGCTTGGGACCGATGTGCTAGTACTGACTGAGCCAAGTAAAAAATCGTATTTGTTCGGGACCTACTGCCAGAATAAAAATAACTCATACATTTACAATTAAATATATTGTAACCATACAATAGAATCTATGGTATGTACAAATAATAGTATTGTATACAGCAATAAAATGACAATTAAATCTAATATAAATTGAGACATCGACAATAAAAAAGGGGGGTTGTTTCATTTATGATTCATGAACAATAAGATTCATAGTCAGAAATAGATTTTAATGTGGTTTTATATTGTTGAATTGATGCGATCCCGCATTATCGATGTTGATTTTGGGTTGAATAAGTGCAATAATATAATGCTTGTGGTTACTTGGGTTAAGCTTGGGACCCAATTAGGTCTATACAGGTGGAGAAGAAGTGGTTAAATTGTATAAGTGTAGTGCAAAATTCTGTCATTGTATTCATTGTATTGTATTGATGATGCACAGCCTGATTTTTGTAAACATGCGTAACGTAGATCTCCAAAAACAACAATTTTCAAAAGCAGCAAATCACAAGATGGAATGTTTATTTTCGGATGATAGAACTCCTCGGAAAACTTTGGTTTTTAGTTTTGCTCCCAGTAATTTCAAAATGGATTCAAATCTAGGTAAGTACTTCTCAAAAAACTTTTAATTTTCATAAAAATGGCATGTAGCATAAGCTCCAAAGCATTCGTTACTGAAGCTGCGTAACCGAATGCTTCAAGTGTTCGGTTCATGTGCAAATTTATCCATTCACAAACTAGTACTTATTTTTAACTTGTTAATCATATTTATTTTTAGTTCCCCAACATTCTTATTGTGTTGCTGAAACACGCGAAGGCGGACGTTCCGTGCTTACCACTGTCCCATATCAATGGACAAGTGGAAAGTTCCTTATGTGGCCTCCTAAAAACGCTGATGTCCTGAGGAAAGATGTTGCCTCCAAACCGAGCGCTTCTTGGACTAAAATGCCATGCAAAACCAAAAGGCGGTTTATTCCAACTTTAAAAGAAGCGGAACATGAAGTGGCAGAAATGTCGGGGGTAAGCACGGATTCCAACATTGGACAAGTGCCTTTTAAAAAAAATCGTCAAAAGGCTCGCACGGTTGAAATCCAGGATATGAACTTCAATTCATACTTCACAACGAATGGTGAGTAGAGAAAAGATATTTTAATCTATTTAAAAACCCTGGCATTTTACTAATCATAGATTTTTATTCTCGATATGTAGATCCAATTACAAATCCAACGACCGAAACCATTTCTTCATCATCCCATTCAGCAAACATCCCTCTTGGGACTGAAGTCATTTTAATCCGCGCCGAAGCGATCCAACAACAACTTCAAGTGACAGAGCAGCAACCAGGAGGAAAAGATCCACTGCAGCAGAGTGATGAGTTATTCAATATCCATGATAATGTCGTGAATTTAAATCAGGTGAGGAATAGTGTCCTCTACCAGATCCCAAAATTTTCGTTTTATTTAAAGGAAACCTATGGCAGCGAGCGAATGAAGCAAGAGATTTTTGAGAAAATACAAGCCGCTCAAACAGAAATCAGCAGTACCGTTACAAAAAATGTTGAAACTTTGCTTTCAAAATCCATCGCAGCCATGGGATGTGATTTTGATACAAATCTTGAACTTTCTCATCAATGTAAGTGTAGCTCCACTTCGTGTGAGATGCCTCGTTTCTCGTTTTCTCCGCTGACAACTACCCAGGAACTTCAAGAGCTGGAACATGATCTGGAGGATGAGGAGTACGCTCGAAAATTGGTGAGTAGCATTTCGAAATGAAATGGATTTTTTGTCAGTTTTAAGAAAAATGGGTCACTGGATATCAACATAGCTATCACCTTTCAACACCCGGGCTAAAAATGTTTACAGTTTTTGATTAGAATAAAAGCATGATAGCTGCAGACATTTTGCTTCCATAAAAGCACTGCCGGACAGTGTGAGTTGAAACACACACACACACGCACGCACACACACACACACACACACACACACACATACACACACATACACATACACATACACATACACATACACACACACACACATACACACACACACACATACACACACACACACACACACAATAATTAGTTTTATTTAGTGCTCGCTAGACGGATGATTTTCTTTACAGAAATATGTCTAATTTGCTTGCCACTGACAGCAACTAATCCGGTATGCACAACTAGGAACTATGACGAACTCAACCACACGGTCGGTCGCAGTTCGGCTCGAATTATCCTTTCTAGAATTTCGTTCGTTAGTTGTTCAAGGTTCTTTGTGATAAACTCTGAAACGAGGCGTTTAATGAATGTTATGTTCAGCCGTGTCGCGGTAACTGAATTTCAAACAGCAAAAGGGAAAACTTCAACCAAACTCTTTATAAAGTTATAGTTAGTAAACTGATTTGGTCGTTCTGAAAAGGACGGAATTAGTTGACGGGGGAGAAATGTTTTGCGATTTCCCTTGGGCTTTTTTCTTCGTTCAGCTCCTCATCGTTGTGGCTGGCCATCTGCAGGTGACGTGGGATGAATAATTCTTGTCTCGTCACGGGTGGCTTCAGCAGCCATGTTTCTCGCAACGAGGTTGACGGTTCATCGGCACCAACAGCAAACTGCACCAACGCTTCTCTGAGCAACGACTGCTCGCCAGTAAACCCTCCTTGGGCTGCAGGACGTTTGGTAGGAAACCGTTCTGTAAAATGGTCACACCGGAGAAATTTTCAGCTCCTCGTCGTTGCGGATGGCCAGCTGCAGTTGACGTGAGATGATACTGGTCTTCTTCTTCTTCTTTTCACTGGTGGCGTTTTTTACCAACGTGCTCGCCGAACAAGTCAGTCGCATGCGGATGCACAGCAAGAACTGATTGTTGGTCTTCGGTCGTTCCCACATGTTCCCACTGTGGCAGTATGAATCAATCAGAGCGTAGCGCAAATATGATGTCATGTTCGACCAATTTCTTTGTGCGTTCAGAAATTTTTGTGGAACGGGTCACAATTGAATATAAGAAAACGGCCACAAAAAAAAGTTATTTAGAAGAAGAAGAAGAAGACATTTGTTACCCGTTTCCTACGACCTTGCTAGGGAAAACACATTTTTCAACATGTTGATATGCAAATTTCTATGGAAGCAAAAGAAGGTCATTTTCAAATAAAAAATTGTACTACTTATACTAATTGAACTTCTTTCAAATTTCAATGCAAAAAATTTGTGAGTCTTTTTGATCAAATGGTGGATGAATGAAGTCATTCTGTTCAGTCGAACGAGAGTTATAAGCGTTCAAAAACCTTTCACTTTTGCGTAACGCTCTCATTTTTCAAAATTTTGAAATGGCACCCGGTATAGAAAAGAGATGCGTAATCCAACGTTAAAATTATCATTGATTTGGCACTGTACTTTACCCCTTGTTATTTTCACAGTAGGGAAAATTTCATCTGGATCTGCTTGGTTTTGCTTAGGTAGGTTGTTCCGTTCAAATATTCTGTTAGCAACATGTTGTAAACTGTTATTTCCTTGCCTGATCATGCTTCTAATTTTATATAGACAATTTTCAAGAGGATAAGATGAAATGGTCTGCTAACATCCATTACTACATAATTGACAATGTGGTCTAGGTTATGTATACTACTTGTCACATACTCAGTTCCGTATATATTTGCGTACTCTGCTATGTACTTTTCAAACATGAGTTGTACTGTTGATCGGTAACAGGTATAAATATCGCACGAACAGATAATTACAGCGACTAACAATAGCAAAAAATGATTATAAACATTTTCATTTAACAAATTTTTAAAAACTACAATACTAAAATCGTTTAAGTTATACCATTCTACTCCTTTCCAATGTGCTATACAGTAAAGGCCTCTTGTAGCACGGTGGATCTCAGATGGTAAATTTTCGTTATGAATATCAATCGATAGCTGTTCTATTTGACGAGCACTGAGCTTTCCGGTATATCCGAGACTACCATCTCTCCATCCAACTAAGCAGCGTTTCATCACACCAAGTTCAAGAAGATGGAGCGAATCGGTAACAACAAAATCCTGTACCATGTCAAAGTCAGGTATTTTCAAAACAGTGCAGCCTTCGTTGTGGTGCTTTCCATATTCTTTCCGCCGGAATTTCTCGTCAGTCCGAACTGCACACCGCATATTTGGAAACACAACCGTTCGTACACTTCTAGCATCCGGTTTTCGCATTAAAGTTAATAACTCCTAAAACATTATTCAAGAAAATTAATATAATATTTCATTAATGTTGGGGATTTGATTTCAGGGATTTAGACGGCAAGGGATAGCATGAGCATGAGCTCCGTTGTTGCCAGATCAGCTGTTATTACACAGAGAACCAACAGATGATGCTTGTGACTAACATACACCTTCAATGTGTAAAAACTGGTGATCCCAAACTAAGGCAATACCGGCGCCGGCCCCGTCCGAATGCAGGTCAAGTAAGGAAAGGGTAGGAATATGTTGACGTGATACTCGCTTTACTGGAAGCCGCGGAATCCACTGCACTCCCACGAGAAATCACTGGGATTTTGGATAACAGGATTGGGTAGCAGCAGGGTTCGTTTTGGTTAACGATAAGCTGTCAAGTGAAATATTTGAATATTAGTACCGTATTCCGATTTGAACCGATTTAAACCAAGAGTAAGGATGCTATTGGGGCCACTCACAAAGTGTGATCGTGGTTTTTCATTGGGAAAACAAAGTGATCTTAAATAATGCTGAAATGCCGATTTTGACCGGTTTAAACCAACAGTAAGGATGCCATTGGGGCCACTCACAAAATGTGATAGTGGTTTTTCAGTGGAAAACTAGGAGATCTTTACAATGCTGGAAAGCCGATTTGGACCGATTAAACCAACAGCAAAGATGCTATTGGGGTCACTCACAGAGTGTGATAGTCGTATTTCATAAGGAAAACAAGGCAATTCATCTCAACGCCTGAGAGCCAACCTGGACAGATCTACACCAACAGTACGGATGTCGCTGGAATCACTTACAAAATGGAACAGTGGTTTATTTGTTCCAAGATAGGGTGGCCCGACAAGCATAGCGAACGAATAATTTGGATCACAATTAAATAATTACCTCTCCACTGACCCATCTTACCCGGTGAACCACGACTTCTCATGCTCACTCGATCACTCGCGCTACTGCAACGCAATGGCAACGCAATAGGCAACCAAAACAATAGACATGCACGGCCGATAACAAAATATTACGGAACAATGCATCAACACAACCGATTCAACCGATTTAACTGATCGTCTACGCAAACCTATTAAAAAAGAACATTTAGATACAATAGGTAACAATTACCTGTCCTGCTCCACGGCCTTGAGAGCACTTACTACCTCACGAGTCGCCTCTACCCAACTCCACAGACGTCCGTCAAGGCTCTGTTACACCAATTTATCTCCATGCCCAACCGAAGCACCACTACTTTAAAAGAAATTGATAAATTGATAAATAGAGATATTAGATATTGTTTTCAAAATTTGGTAGAAATAAATTATTTGTTGCCTGAAAAGAAACAAAATTAAGAAGCAAGATATAAGTAGAATCCCTGTAGTCCCCCGGATGTTCGAAGAGCATAGCCTTTTTTAGACGGCAAGGGATACAAAAGAAAAAGTCCAATAGATGTTTATTATAAGAGGCTAATCATAAATCACGTAGACTTTTCTGGGGAAGGGGGGAGTTTGGCAAAAGTCTACGTTCCATACAAAAATTTAAAAAATTGTTTGGAGCAAAGTCAACGAAGGGGGGGGGGGCGTTGAGATGTTGAAAAATGAGTCTACGTGGTTTATTAACAGGCCCTTATGAAATATTTTGAGTATGTTCCCTGTACGCCATTTAAAAGTTTAGCTGTCTGGTAAACTAGCTCTTGTTATTTGGTAAAATAATCTTTAAACATAACTTGTTTACCTTTAACAAACGCTCGTGCAGGCGAGTCACAGATAAAGCACCTGATCCGCAGCGTAATCATTTGGCCGTTAATAATTAATCCGTTTGAAAGTAGAGGAATCAATTCATCGACGAATTGTTGTAAAAAATCTTTGACTGTAAGGGGCTAAGATTTGCCGTTGAATATTCCGATTACCATTGATTTGATAACTGGTACTTGGAACTATTGTAAATAGGTAAGCCGTCGATATTGATGTTCAGTTGAATCGTGATATTCTCGCTTAGAGCGATCTGCAAGACAGATGATCATCAGCACTGTCAGTTGCACGAATTTCCGAATATGAATTCCTCAAATAAGCTTCATACTTTCTCAGATTTCGTTTTGTTTTTCGGTAGTAGGTACCGCTTTTTTTATATTTCTTCAAAATCCTTCGAAACATTATGAAATTGAAATAGCTTGATAAAATGGACTGTATTCGGTAAGGTTTCGGCTGAAAAATGCCTCTTTGTGCACTTAACGGATGCGGAAAAAAACTTAACTTGCTTTCTTATCATCCGCTTGTTTTTGGAGTTCTACGTCACTACCTGAAATCATGGATTGTTTACACATTTTTCGCCACCTGTATAGACCGAGCTTGTGACCGATGTGCTAGTACTGACTGAAGAAAGAAAAAAATCGTATTTGTTCGTGACCTACTGGTCTTAAGAGTCACCCACAATTGATACGTTGCGGATGCGTTGACGTAAATTTGACAGAAAACCTATGGGAAAACTGTCAAATTCACGCAAACGCATCCGCATCGTATCAATTGTTGGGTGACTACCTTAGACCAGGTCGCCCGATGTGGCGGAGGTGATGACATCTGCTAACATGTCAAAACATCTTGACAACGATCGCGCTCACGCCGCAAGACTTTGACTCGATATTTTGACATGTTATGTGATTACCACCTACCGCCACATCAGTGGGCGCCTTGACTTAGAGTTAAGGTCGGTGTTGTTTGCGAAAGAAATTTCTTTTTCTATCCCAAACCCATGTTAAATTCCGCTTTACTGAAACGGGAAAGTAAAGAACCGCTGCCGTTAGAGCTGTGACGTTTACTTCCGGAAAAATGTTCCGCTCGATTATTCCAGTAAGTGAAGCTGACATTTCGTTCCATGCAGATCAATTGTCAAAATTTCGCTTGGTAATATTGAACAAAATTCCATAGCCTCTCTACTTTTTAGGTCGATGGCCTCGAGATGGTAGTTTCTTTTTGCGTGTAGAAAAGATCGTTTCAAATTACGCAAGCGAATACTGGATCGACATGCCCCTTTCTTAGCAAGCCACTCATCGTTAGTCACTCATTTGTCTGTAAAAAAGAACAAAATTTGTTACTTTGACGTTTATCTTAACAAACTCGATTGCGCTTATCGTCTTCAATATTTTGCAACGAATAAAACAAACTAAAAAAAACCTTTTGTGTTGATTCCTGCCAACTGCTGTCCAGAATCCCGTTCCCAGTTTCATCGGTAACCGGTGTTCGGCCTACGCAAAATATCCCAAGTGATCCTCTAGGAACTCCTCCCACGTCTGAATGCTAAATTTTGCCAAAATTCAACCGCAAACCGGTTAGTCCTGTTCCGTCTGCTTCGTGGACGAATTTCGCAGCGCTGGAGAGCTTGTGTGGTTGATGGGCGAGACGAGTGCAAAAACACAATTAATGCAGATGGAATAAAATCGCGATGGAATGAAAACAGCAGAGGCAAAGAGGAACGAAAACGGTTCATGCATAAAAATGAGCCCCCCCAGACGCACCCACGACAGTCTGTGAAGCAGTTTACCGTCGGGTGGAGTCCGTGCGGCGTATAGTTTATTGGCCGCAGCTAATTGGAGTGTCTGTTAGTGAGTTGAGTTTAGAGGATCAGGAAGGGGTTGTATTGTGCAAGTCGGATCTATATTTCCGAAAGAAAAGCATCGGTAGGCGGTTCAGTTTGGACCAAATCAGCTGGTAAGTAAGATTGCTACTTAGCTAGACTAGAAACTGAGATTGTAGTTATTTGATCACCAACCCCCTCCATCATCCACTTTAGCAAGAAGCCATTATTCATAGTTAAATTAGAAAGGGGGTAGTGTTTTGAATAATAAGCGTCTATACTTGGGTTGTTATCGTTCCACAGTTGGAAGTTGAAGTAATCCACAAGCGAAAGTCGATTCTTAGATTGTAAACAGAGCAAGCTTGTAATCGATGTGCGTCTGTTGATTATTCGATTTTTCATCTCGAACCGCAATATCTCATGTGGCAAAGGTGTGTCAGCAGTATTTCAACGCTTATCTATAAATTTCAATTGATTGATGATCGAGCTGAATGATTGGAAAATAACATTAAATTGACATATTTTGCTCTTCAATTTCAGCCCCACCATGGTACATGTTTTGATGCGATTTTCGTTGGTCATATGTCTATTTTTAGCCCAATGGGTTGCGAGTCAACAATCGGACAGGTACGTATGGAAGAAAATTTCCTTTCACTGTTCTAATGGGATTACTGTTCTAATTACTGCCTATCGAGTTTCGATTGTCTGTTGTTCACTAACCACGCCGGGTTTCCTTTCCCTTGGCTATGACTTCATTGTTATCACTAGATAGTCAAAGTAGTTTTTGAAGTAGTTTGAAGTGGCCATGGCCAGTAACGGTTGACTTTTGTATTTTTTTAAACACTTATTATTGTTGTAAAAAGTATCACCCGATGAAATGGTGAAATCAAATCGGTTTGTGCACCTGAGTCTTGCGGTTTCTTTTGTGATCGTTGGAGTGTATGCTGCGGTGGCCTACCGGCGATCTTTCGCGGATGAGCTTGTTAGGTGACTAACACATAATCCAACGCCGTTTAAGAACTAGCTAATTCCCTCTTGCATTTCAAAATTGATACGAAATTTTCTGAATTATGTCTCATTGCAGCGTTCCGGTTTGGGGCTACCGATGTGTCAACAGCCGCTGCAAGAAGGTTGATCTGAATAGTATTGATAGCTCCGAGCGGGATAAAGCCGTCAGTTTGTCGGTCTGTCGCCTCTACTGCGATGGGGTTTTTGGTACAGTTTGGCCCCGCCCTACCGGTGACTTCCGCCTGGGAAACAACTTGATACGAATCAATCCTACGGCGATCAGCTTCGAGGGGACCAAGAAGTATGACTCGTTGAATAAGTATTGGGATGAAACTGTGGAACGCTTCCGCGGTCAATTGCAGATGCTAGGAAGACAGATGAGGACACTAACAAGTCCGGTGGTAAGCCCATGAGTGTCAACGTTGATGTGGGTGGAGACTCGCTGGTGCTAAATCATGAGACAGATGAGAGCTACAAACTGTCCATAACTGCTGCCAACGGTGGAGATGTGCGGGTGAATATCGAAGCTGGCAATTACTTCGGAGCTCGTCATGGCCTAGAAACGCTAGCACAGCTGATTGTGTTTGACGATATCCGGAACGAGCTGCAAGTTGTGTCGGACGTGGAAGTTCAGGATGCCCCAGTGTATTCCCATCGCGGATTGGCATTGGATACATCTAGGAATTACGTTTCCCTGTCGTCGATCAAGAAAACCATTGACGCCTTGGCTATGGTCAAGATGAACGTGTTCCATTGGCACATTACGGATTCGCAAAGTTTCCCACTGGTTATCAAATCTCAACCAATCCTGCACACCTACGGAGCGTACTCTCCCAAACAGATCTACACGGCGGCAGATGTGCAAGATATTGTTCAATATGCGTTAGCTCGAGGCATTCGGGTCATACCGGAGCTGGACGCTCCGGCACATGTTGGAGAAGGATGGGAGAAGACTAATCTCACAACTTGCTTCAATTTCCAACCATGGACGAAGTACTGTGTGGAACCTCCATGTGGCCAACTAGACCCAACAAAAGACAAGATGTACGACGTACTGGAAGACATTTATCGTGAAATGAATGCCATGTTCACTCACTCGGATGTGTTCCACATGGGCGGCGATGAAGTGTCTCTGAGTTGTTGGAATTCCAGCGTCGAAGTGCAACAGTGGATGAAGGCCAAAGGCTGGGGTCTGGAGGAAGCAGATTTCCTCAAACTGTGGAACCACTTCCAAACGAATGCTTTGCAACGGTTAGACAAAAGCCTCAAGGATAAACGACCGATCGTCATGTGGACTAGCCGCCTGACGGAAGAACCCTACGTTGACAGTTATCTGGACAAGGATCGATACATCATTCAAATTTGGACAACAGGTGATGATCCCAAGATCTCCACTCTCCTTCAAAAGGGTTACAAATTGATCATGTCGAACTACGATGCCCTTTACCTGGATTGCGGCTTTGGCGGATGGGTCAATGGTGGCAATAATTGGTGCTCCCCTTACATCGGTTGGCAGAAGGTTTACAACAATGATCTCAAATCAATGGGTGGTCAATACTCTTCGCAGATTCTCGGAGCGGAAGCGGCTCTCTGGACTGAACAAGCTGATCATTATTCGCTGGACGGACGTTTTTGGCCCAGAGTAAGCGCCTTGGCCGAACGGTTGTGGACGGACCCTCGTGAGGGTTGGGAATCTGCTGACTCCCGGATGTTGATCCACAGGGAGCGTTTGGTGGAGAATGGAATAGCCGCCGAAAGCCTGCAACCGCAATGGTGCCTGCAGAACGAGGGCGAGTGTCCCATTGTGCAAGATAATGTTTAGTATTGGTTCTTCCTGTAATCTTCGTGCAGTCGCGATAGGAAGAACGTCATCTTCGGACAAGCAATAATGATGATATGCATGATAGGGTTTTTACTTTGTTTAATTTTTTGATATATCTATAAATTGGTTAATACTCCCAACAATGAAACATTCCATTTCTGTACAAACCCATTTGTAACAAGCGAAATTTGAATTCCGAAATCCCTGGGAATAGACACTGACAAACATCACTTATTTCAATGTCCCATCTGTGCTGTGATATGCTAAACTATCAACCAATGTAACAATTAAAACATCCCCACTTTATTCGACTCAAACCACCTCGAGAGGTCGATACCTCATCACACCCAAGATTGATCGAGTCTGCTGCATTTCGAGCAACTGGATCACAGCATGGGGGCACAGCTGTGTTAACACTATGTAGAGCCAGTAAAGCACCGGCGCAGTGCTATAGTCGAGATACGGCGCTCGGAACCAGAGGCCTCGGCGGATGGCATCCCTCAGGTGGTGGGTGAAAAATGCCACGAACGCAACAGCCGTCCATATGCAGGTTGAGAAGCTTTCCTGTACGTTTACCAGCAAAGCGATGGCTACGAGCAGCACCAGAAAAATCACAGAATTGTGTAGGAATGGTCGATGTGTCAGATTGGTGGCGTCCTGAAAAGAAGTCCATTTTTAACAAACTCTCCCGAACAACATTCCTCTAACTCGATTCCTACATGAATGTGAAACGAACGGGCTTCAATGAAGTGGTCCACGTCGATCCAGGACGACAGCCCGAAGCCAAACCCTATCAACAACCACAGTTCGTTTCGTCCCAGTTGGTCCCGGAAATGATGGACGACTATCTCGCTGGCGATGAGACCGACGAGGGCGTGAGTAACGTTATCCACAGCTGCCTTAAGTATCGGAGGTTTCTGTATGATCTGTAGGAGCCTATCACCGACCAGACAGATGACGAGTAGCACCGTGTGTTTCAAGACCAGCAAAATTGTTGGGGACATTTCGGCAGAACATGTCCCTTTGTCTGGGAGTCAATTCAACAGGGTACAATCTGAGGTTTACCTCAGTAATTTTTGTGTTTTCAGTTGACTTTGTGACTTTGTTGTTCAGATTCATCCAACTTAATCGTGTATCATTTCAAAGACCGCTGTGTTGGCAAAATAAATCAAATTTATTAAAAAGCTCAAAAAGGGAACGCTTTGTTTGTCCGATGAGTAAAATATATATTTTTTTGCTTGACATCATCAGACACTCGCCTAACGAAAATAAACAAAGAAAAGGAAAAACAAAACTAAGATTGCACAGGTGTTTAGACCTTCAGAAACAGCTACATCTGGTGAACACAGTAAATCTGAGATTATCATTTTGATTATACTATTTTATGACAAAATCGGCGAGAGGTCGAGAGTAACAATTGTAAACAATGGCTTAAAACGTAAATTTACTGGAAATGCCAGGTTTATAACATCTATATGTAGTACCGACGGGAAGATAATAACTTTCTCTATCTGTTTCTGGGGCTATTTTGTTTGTGGGAGCAAGCAGATCCCAGAAATATACGCTAGATGTTATTGTTTACAAATGTTACTTTCGACCTTAAGTGGCGAACCAGCCCAGGAGGCTGAAAGCCACTTTAATAATGATACAAAAAAAAAAACTTTCGACCTTCTGACTATTTTGTCTAGTCTTCAATTTTCATCACTAAGAGCATCCGTAGCGGTGCGCGACTAAACAACATTGATAATTGAACGATGGCGTCATCAATGCAATTTTAACAGTTCAGGGAGCTTATTTACGTGGACTTTGAATATTTTCGGTAAGATCGGTTTGAGATTTTGTGCTCTATATTTATTACGATTGAAGTAAAATTGCAGAAAAACAGACACAAGTGCTTATTTTACATGATTTCTTGGATCTAATCGTACAGAATCCGAAAAAGGCCAATAAAAAATTGCGTTTGAGCAGTTCAAATTCTAACACCTTGTAAACAAGCTCCCTGAACTGTCGAAAAAGTGAGGTTAATACACTCCGTGCAATGATCTATTTGATCGCCCTCACCATCATTTCAAACCATATCGGGCGCAACTAAAAGCGCTAGAAAAGCGCTGTCAAGATAAGCAATGGAACTTGGAATTAAATGGAAAATACTAATTTTTCTTTTCATTTCTAGTTACAGGTATTCCACTAAACAGCTCAAACTCTCTAGGATTCATACTTACGGTGGTTGAAATAAAATAAAATAGCGAGTAACTGTTTCGGAAACTAAGCTGTTAAGTTTAACTGACATCCATTTGAATTTACCATTATGTTAGTTGTTTCAATGTGACAGCTACGAAAACAAACATATTGTTAGTTGAATCTACCAACGTTTATGGTTTGTTTCAAACAAATTTGAGTATGATTTAAATTGAATTGCTTTCCGTTTGAAATCACCATTTCCATTTGAAATCACCTACATTTCTTTTGTAATAATTTCAATAATGTTTATTTCAATAGAATGCTCACAAATATTAGAAAAGCACACATTTACATTTGTAGACCTCTCTCAGGGTAAAAGAAATCTGAATAGTTTAATGCGCGCCTTTCTACCATTTTCATGTAATTTTAAGTAAAATATTATATTATCACCTGCGATGAAAATTTAAGCGAATAACGCATATAGAGGACCGGAGCTGAATTGAAGTAATCCAAAAAAAATAGTTTGCTTCAAACTAACCTTTTAGTCCAAACAATCTATCAGTTTGATTGAACCTCTGATTTGGTTGAATCAATCTAAAATTTTAATTTGGTGCCCTTAATCAACACAACATGTGTTTTGGTAATAACACAGAGAACAGACATCGAAGCTTGAGTGCCCTTCGTGTGTAAATTTTTGTAACTGCTATTTTAAAATTTAGGCTGGTTTCCGTTAGTTTTGGTGAATCGTATGTTGATGGCGCCACTTGCGCTCCTCAAGATTTGGTATTCTGCCAATTTTAGTTTGGTGAAACCCAGAATAGGTGGCGTTGTTTTTCCAACGGTTTGCTTTTAAAAATTTACACAGTAAATTGGAAAAAAATGTTCGAGCCTGGATGTCTGTTCTCTGTGGTAATAATAAACACCGTTAAAGGTGGAAACCACAAATATGTTAGTATAGAACAACCATTATATGTGTTGTTTTGTGGTAATATCTTTAGGTAGAAACAACTTTTTTTTTAATCAGTTCGTTGATTCGTTAGGATCAGGCGTGTGTAACACTCTACGGAGCTGATATTCAAAATTGTTGTACACAAAATTTTACTTTGCGATATTAGAAAAAGAGGGATGCCTATTACTCGTGACTTGTTCGAGGTTATTGGGTTACATTATCGTTTGGAAAGGGCTAGGTAGGTAACTTATTTAAGCCATTATTTGCTGCCTTTGGTTGAGACATCTACCAAATCCTCGATCCCTGTTGTCCCTTTCAGGAACTAAGCCGCAGATGGGTGACAACAGCTTGCTGGGCAGGTACAAGCAGCACGGAAACAAAAGGATAGTATAATTTGGGGAACAATGGTAGGAAATTTACTAGAGTGGAAGGAAGGCGGGCGATGACGTTACACTCTTAGATTAGACAAACAAAGGAATTCGTAAATCGCTTGCATGTAGGAAAGATCACGCATTCCCAAAACATCTCTTACCTTGCGAAAGAGTTGTCTACCTCTGGCCACTAGGGTATCCAATCGTCGTGCTCTGGAGGCATCATTATCCGAGCAATGCCAAACTGCGTGAGCGATGTCTTCATAAACGGTTCCGCACCTACATACATTGCTATCGATGAGGTTAATTCTATAGAGATGTGCGTCTAGCGAATAGTGGTTGGACATAAGTCTCCACCTTACATCCAGACCTTTGAACCAGGATATCAACGAAACATTTGGAGTAATGTAATGTAACCATCACCGCCCACTTGTCTAATCGTTTTGCCTACTTTGAAGAGAAATCTGACTTACTAATGGGAAAAATTAATCATGTGAAATTCTTCTTTCAAAAATCTCGCCTTCTTGTGCGCCCACCTTTGTTTGAGAGTCTACCTTCTCATTGCCTGAAATTGAGCTCTGTGAGGAGACCCAAACAAATGTTACCTTTCATGATTTTTTGACAAACACACACACATCTGCTTTCTTTTTGTACATTCTCATCTTTGTCATCTTTCCAAGTCTTTGTTCTATGTGAAAAAAATTAGAGTAAAACATCGGGTTTTTAAATCAGGTCTCTTTATAATAATTACCGAACCTATGTTTCACCAAGTGCTTCACAAAAATCTCAATGGAAAATAATCCTCACATATTTATTGGCAGACATCCATGAAAAATTTCACATAATACTGATGTATTCACACATAAACAGAACGCCCTGAGAATCACAAATGAAGTTTATGTGTCAAATGAAAAGTGTGTGTAACTACCAAGGGTTTGTCGTTTAGAACAGTGTGCCAGCCACGATATCTTCCACACAATACAAATTTGTTTAAATACCACATGTGTGGCACACTGAGGAACACATTTGACAGTTAAGCTTATAGGAATAAAAACCAACAAACTTTCCAATATGCAATGCCTGGTTCCCGGATAAAAATAACCATATAATTATCTCGCGTACGGTAGTTTCTGTTTTCAATCCGCCGTGAAAACTCACATTCTGAAGCTGCAGCGAATCCAGTACCGTTGTCTTCGTATCGCGTTAGGCTGCATGAACTCAACTCATAATATGAGTTTGGAGGTATTAGCAGGAGTTCTTCCTTTATCAGATCGTTTTGTGGAGCTATCGTTCCGGTTCCTCATCCGCTGTGAGGTGCTTAATCCATTGGTAATTGAAAATTTCGAAAAGCTAATCGAACAAAATCCTCTAACTAAGTTCATGACACTGTACTATTGGTACATGACTCTGGAGGTGAGCCCTTCTTCAAATGTTCCTAATCGTGATTACTCCCAAGACTTCTCTAGTTCTACTGTAGCTTTTGAACTGACCCTGAAGCAAGAAGCTCGTGGAATATCAGATCCACTCCGTTCGGAGTACATTCCATAAATTTTTGCAAGTAAGTTTGGCCATATCAGATGTGACAGGAAGTTTTACACCAACGGGTCAAAAACAAATGATTCCACTGGATTTGGTGTTTTTAACGAAATTCATAGCACCTTCTTCAAACTATAAAATCCTTGCTCCATATACGTCGCAGAGCTGGCGGCTATACACTATGCATTAGAGCGAATTGCCTCTCTTCCCTCTGATCAATTTTTCATTTTTACGGATAGTCTCAGCTCACTTCAGGCTATCCGTTCGATGAGGCCAGCAAAGCACTCACCGTATTTTGTTAGCAAAATACGATCTCTTTTGAGTGTCCTATCAAACAATTCCTACACCATCAACTTGGTTTGGGTCCCTTCTCATTGCTCCATTCCGAGTAATGAGAAAGCAGACTCACTTGCCAAGGTGGGCGCTATGGCAGGCGATATTTATGATCGACAAATTGCCTTCAACGAATTTTTTGCTATTTTCCGTCAACATGCCTTGACAAAAATGGGATGCAGGGGATTTGGGCAGATGGTTACATTTTATTCTCCCACAGGTATCGAAAAATCGTGGTTCAGAGGGTTGGATACTAGCCGGAATTTTATCAAGGTAATGTGTCGTCTAATGTCCAATCACTACTCGTAGGCTCGCATTTCTATCGAATAGGGCTCTCAGACACCAATCAATGCGGCTTTGGTGCAGGTTATCAGGACATCAACCATGTTGTCTGGTATTGCCTCGATTTCGAAATTGCCAGATCTGATCTTTGCGTATCCCTACGGGCCCGAGGGAAACCAGAGAAGGAAGATATCAGAGATGTGCTGGGTAAGCTGCTCTTGGACTGGGGCTAATTTACAAGTTCTTGAAACAAATAGATGTATTCGTATCATCCTCTCTAAGCTGTCGTTTTAACATGTCCACCTCGTCCCCTCCCCCGTAATACCGCTTCTGTTGTATCGTTACAGATTAACACAAAGCAACATCTACGCCAGACCAACAGCAACAATTTCACATCGCCAACCTGCTGTTGAAAGCCAACGTTAAGATTCCTACTTCCCCATCCCTACCCTTTCCAAAATTAACCTAGTTAGTAAGTTCGGCGCCAACATTTCAAAGGGGCGAAACTGACAAATATAAACAAATTGAGTTATGCATTAGAGTGGACTGCCAGCGCTCTATTTTATAACAAATTTTCTCCAAATCTTATGTAAACTATATTTTATCATCATACTTTTAACAATAACAAAAAGACGAAATTGATTTTATTTTGATAACTGTTATGAGCTTTGTTACGCCCTTCATTCTATGGGTAAGTGGAAGGGCGAAACTGACTGACGGATTTGCCTTGAGGCAAAAAAACTTTTTCGTATTTTCATTAATTTTTGCCGTAAAATTGCTGTTTTTTACTTTAGAGAATAAATTGTATCCATAATTCTTTGGAAACTCTTATTTTATTTATTTCAACAGACTCAGGGTACTAATGGCTGGCCCACAATTGATACGTTGCGGATGCGTTTGCGTGAATGTGACAGTTTTCCCATAGGTTTTCTGTCAAATTTACGTCAACGCATCCGCAAAGTATCAATTGTGGGTGACTCTTAAGAATATAGCACCGTACGTAATACTCATCTATAATTGCTTGCGATTTTTATTATAGAATTTTAGATGCTCCAGCTTCGTTCGTAGAGAAGAACATGTTGTCCGAAGAGAGATTCGGAATATCCAGAAAATAAAATCATTAATCAACTTCTTTATCAACATGACGTTAAATAAAAACTAAATCTTGTTTCTTACTGTTGTTATTCATTGGTTCATATTAGTTTATTTCAGCTTTTTGTGTTGCTATTGATTTTTTGATTCGACGATGAGATATTACCAGTCGTGGAAATATTTACATTTATTTGGCCTGAATGGCATCCAGGGAATGGTCCTGAAAAAATGTTCTTGCTGCCTGGTATCCTTCGAATACCGTTTTCCTTCCATTTTTAATGTTATTGACCAAATTGGATGAGTTAAAGTAATCCTAGCCAATACGGCTACACTTACCAACTTAAGCTGATTGAATCCTTGATTGCAGGCTTGACCTCTTCTGCTATCGCACAATGATGATGAGTCATTTGAATTTTAATTCACAGACACTAGAAAGGCATAATTTTGTCGGTTGTAGAATGTGGAAAGAGGATGTAACAATCAAAAACTTACCTGATCATTCAGGCTTAGGTGTCTTATGCTGTAAACAGAAGTTATATCCATTTAACTCGATTAACTGCGCTGCAAATAAAACAAGACAATTTTAGCTATAATCAAATAGTTGGTAACAGAATTATTATTCACATTTCTGTTCCAGATGAGATGTACTGTTACCGGTGCAGAAGGGCGTAATTAGAAATCAAACGACAATAAGGCAACATCAGTGGGGCCAATTTGACAGTTTGCCAAACAAAAGGTACCAAACCGAAAGGGCTAAATCGAAATTTGAAAAAATCAAAGGCGGAATTAGTTTTTTATGTTTTTTATGTACAAAAACGGAAAGATAAATGCTTAATTACTACTTATTGACGAGAAAGGTTCCTCACAAGCGGCATTGCATTAAAATAAGACCGTAATTGCTTTCTAATTTTAAATAATTTTTTATTTTCGTTTCAGAATCTTCGATTGAGTTTTTCTCAGGATGACATAAATGCTAGTTTCGCCCTTTTCAAATGTTAGCGCCGAGTTATTGTCATTATAAAAATGAAAAAGAACTCGGCTCCGTTATGCATGCGGCACTTGAGCCTCACAAAGAAACAATTAAAAAAAAATTATATAATTACAATACAATAATATAAAATAACATTACAATCTTGTCCCGAGTTATTGTTCATGAATCAGATAAATGAAAAATGCATATTGTCATCCTATCGTTGTGAACAATACTTTTAATTGTACATACTATAGATTATATTGTATGGTTACAATATAATCAGTTGTAAATCTACCCTGGCCAAGGATGAAGGGTTTGACGATGATTCGTCAAGTGTCGATATAATCAATCTTTTGTTTAATACTAGTAATTATAGCTGAGATATTTCAATTATTTACGTTATTTATTTTTTCGAAACTTGATTTATCATACCTTTTACATAGCTATAGAAACAGTTGTGCATCATTTAACTACAGCTGCCTATCACTATTGTTAGAGGGACCGCCAGGGCTAAGTACGGGTCTATACTAACAACTCTAGCACTAACAAGACCCCGAAACCAACGTTCATCTACGTAGATTAGTTATATTGTAGTTATGTATTATTACTAACTTTTCTTTTCTGCTTTATTGTTACTCTTGGTGGTAGGCGAAAGTGTCTTTTAGAATTCTTTTCATCAACTCACATTAATAATTACTTTGTTATTGTCTCTTTTCTAATTTCTTTCTTCTTCTCTTCTGTCTCTTGTTTTTGTTGCCAATAACGCATGATTATTGTCTGAACTGCTTCAGTAAGGAATTGGGTGACGTTCCGCTAGGTTGGTCGAGACGGAAATCAAGTAGGAGTAAGTGATGACATTCATCATGTCATTGTTGTTTGAATCCTAGTTCTAAAATACTGGGCTCCTTATTTCACCTCATCTTGTTCAAAAGGGCTTGAACAAAATAAATGGCTTACACAGATCTTTTGAAGATGTAATATGACGAAACATTTTTAATATTAGCATAGAACATGAGTCGATGTTTCATAAGTTGACTGAGATGCTTTATTGAAAAATTTAATAACGCAAGGCTAACAAATGTATTTGAAATTGAACTTATCATCTCGTTGTTTCTTCCAAACATGCTTAATTCCGATGTTTCTTCATTTCACATCCGTTGAACAATACTGAATAGCCATTTATGTGTACTAATCACCAAACTATTATTCCGGTCTCGTTTCAGCAATCAAACGCCTTTCTCTCTCTCTTGCTTCACTTTCTGCCTCCTGATATTCCTTCACTCTAACTATCCCCTATTTTCAACAGCCTCTTACTATCCGGTATCTTAAGCAGGATTCACTTGACCCCTGTGGTTATGATACCAAATCTATACTTCTACGCTATGGACAGTGATTTTCATCACTGGAGACCTGGCCCTATGACCCCCTTCTGTGCTTGAAAATGAAATGAAAATGAAAATGAAATCTTTTTCGCTAGCTATGTGACGAACAAAACCCCATATGACGAGAGGCCAAGCAAATTAGGCAAATCTCGCGTAACTTTTCAAAAGGACCTATCTAACAATTTGCCTATCCCGAGAAAAACGAGGTTGAAGAATATGAAAATATTTTTTGAAAAGTTTCAAACTGGATCAAGTTTTACCCATTCAATTGCTTTTGAGGGCAAGCATTGTTCTTGAATTTGCTACAGTAATGGTCTTTGTAGCATTTTATGTTAAAATAACAACGAAAACATCAAAAATGTTAGATAGGACATTTTGCTTAACCGAACTGTACATTGGTCGTGCCACATAGGACATTTTATTCCAATGATAGCGACATACGTCATTTCAATTTTTATTATCATTCTATTAGTAAATTAAAACATAACACATAGCAATAGAGATTGCTTTCTCTTTCACACGCGCATTTGCTTCCCGGTGAAAACAATCCTATTCTTTCTACGTGCCTTCGGATAGTTTCTACGTACACTTCCTCGATGCTGTCTTCTTGTAGAGGATCCCGCAAAGGATCTGACGACAACTCAACTTTGCTGGCTACCACATATAGCAACTTCCTCAAATATGCTGCTGATGATTGATCCGGATGTGATGAAAATATTGTTGCAGGTGCGGCTGCAAGAAACAACCAATATTCAAGATATATTTTGATTTATAACGGGTGTCCACTAAAAAATGAGAATGATTTCAATACTTTTCCATCAGAACAAAAACGGCCGCATAGAAATGTCACTTTAGATGAATGAATCGTTGCACTCTCCAGAAAATTTTCATACACTATTATTTCACTCTAACATGTTCAGTCGTGTTCAGCATGCCGTCGAAACAGGAAGAACTGCGCGCGCGCGTTGTACAATTCTTTCAAGCGAACGAAGATCGTGGAAAAAAATACACGGTGGACCATTTTTGTCGTGAAAAAGTTCCGGTATCCACCGTATGCCGTATCCTGGCATGCATGAGAGTAACCCGGAAGAAAGGTTGCGGCCGTCCAGCGAAAATAATGAATGAGAAAACGCTCCGCTCGCTGCGCAGCATGTTCAACAACAAGGATTCGGTAAGTCAACGGGAAGCAGTCCGAAAATTCCATTGTTCGAAGTCACTCATCTGCAAGACGCTAAAGAAAGAAGGAATAGTGTGTAGAAAGAAAACCAGATCCCCAGAGTACACAGATGAGCAGATTCAAACCGTGAAATCCCAATGCCGCTGGATGACTCGGAATTACGGCGGAAAATCTTTCGTTCTGGACGACGAAAGCTACTTTCCTCTTTCGAAGTCTCAGATACCGGGAAACGACCGATTCTACACTAAAGACAAATCTACTACTCCTCCAAAAGTAATGTATAAGTTCAAGCACAAATTTGAATCGAAGGTTATGTAATACATCGTAATATCCGATAAGGGTATTTCGAAGCCGTGGTTCAAACCAAGCGGTTTGGCCATCAACCAGGAGGTGTACCAAAGAGAGTGTTTGCAGAAAATACTCATCCCATTTCTTAAACAACATCACTCGGATGGCAAATACGTGTTTTGGCCGGACAAGGCATCATCGCACTACGCAAAAAAACGCTAACGTTTTTGGAGAGCCAAAATATACCATATGTCCCAAAAGACCGGAATCCGAAAAATTTGCCACAGTGCCGTCCTATCGAGGATTTCTTCGGTCTTTTGAGCTCCATGGTATACAAGGATAATTGGAAGGCCAAGAACACCAAGCAACTTACCAACAGGATCAAAAGCTGCATCCGAAAAATCGATGTGGCTGCCGTCCAACGTTCATGTTCCAGCATAACGACTAAACTGTGCCGCACGGCGGACCACGGACCATATGACAATATTCACTAAACTTAGTTTGAAGATTTAAGTTGACCCTTTTAATAAAATAAATCAGTTCGAACAAACCTTCACTGGTATTTTTTTCCTGACCCATTCTTTTCGTTCTCATTATTTAGTGGACACCCGTTAAAACCTTATTTTAAGGAACTAATGCACTTACCGAGCAGCAAATCGAACGCAGAATTATTAATTCCTTCCGACATTGTTGGAACGGTATTTTGTGCTTTCTCCAATCGAACGACCGAAGTACGGATTTGCTTTGTTATGTTTGTTCTGACACTTCAGACGTTTAGCGCGACAGGTAAACTGAAACGTCTTATCAAACAGTAGAGCATCGCTATTGCGAAATCAGACATCGGACGTTTTGTTGATTTTCAATTTTCTTAATATTATGAAAACATATCAAAATGCGTGTTTTAACATAATGTAGATAAGTGCAATAGTAATAGTGTGCATTAATTATTTCAATTTGTTTACATTTTTTACATAGGACCTTTTGAAAAGTTACGCGAGAAATGTTCAACGATATACAACTTTTTACAGAAAAAAACCTGCCCAAACCTTTTACCTTCCCATAATCCCTGAGCAGCCGGTTTACCACAAACTACGCAGAACTTAATTGACCCCCATGGGTTAAAGATGCTGTGATGCTCACTCCCCTTCCCCTCCCTGATGTATTATGGACGATGTGAAATTTCACATCGGTGACTTGGCCCTCGACCCCCTTGTACATCACAAAATGAAAATGAAAATGAAAATATAATCAGTTGTAAATCTATGAGAATTTTTTATTCGAGTTGCCAGGTACTGCAGAAAATAACAATTTGGGCTGTCAACACATCGGCATTTTACGGGAACTCCCAGAACATTGCAACGCTTGTAGACGCACTAAAATAAATAGCACAGAAGAAAAGCGTGTTGAGCGATCCACGCTTTGGTGGTCACAAATACACTCAGGCAAATTAACTTAAGAATTTCATAAGGTTCGTCTAATGAACGGTACTTTGAAATTTTATAAGGCTGACTTCCCGAATAAAAAGTTCTCATAGATTTACAATTGAATATATTGTAACCATACTATAGAATCTATAGTATGTACAATTAATAGTATTGTTCGCAACGATAGGATGACAATAGGCGTTATTGTTACCACAATAGAATCCAATGTAAATTGGGACATCGACAAAAGAAAAGGGGGGTTGTTATGTATCTTAACAGTAGAAAAAATCATTATTTTCCGAACAAATTTGAGTCAATTAGTATTAATTGTATTGCTTCTCTTGTAAACCTATTGTAATGACAATATGCATTTTTCATTTACCTGATTCATGAACAATAAGATTCATGGTTGGAAATAGATTTTAATGTTATTTTATGTAATTGTTTTGTAATTGTATGATTAATTTGATCCGGGTTATGAATGAATTTTGTTTCACATGACGTTGTTTTTGTACGCTTTTAAGCTTTCCTGATTACAAGTGTCGATATATGCTAGTGGGCAAGTCACTGGACCCAAAACCTCAATGTTGAAGGCTCGAATCCAGGTCCAGATTTTCATTTTTTCAACATCATTATATTTCATAAGGTAAATTTATAAAATTCATATTGATTTCTTAAAGCAAATAATCAAAATGCAATCTTATGAATATTTAAAGTTAATTTCGCTGAGTGATGTGCTGTTTTTCGCTGTTTTAGATATTTTTTACCGAGTTTTCACTCAGAAATATTTAAGAAACCACAATGCAGCCCTTCAGAATCGAAGCAAAACGTTTTGCCATGATGAGTGAGTTCAATGATGATTTTTCATAAACAATGCAGTTTGTTTGACATTTCTGCTTGACAACAAAAAAAAAACATCAAGACGACGGAGCAATCAGCCAGAAGAAAGCGAAAAAAAAAAATTTTATCAATAAATGCAAAAATCATTTATGAAGGATTTGTGTTGCAAATAAGGAAATATTTTGCCATCAGCTCGGGAGCAACAAGCCAAAAAGCTCGGGAGTGCTAAGAAGTGCGATCGTGCTAGAAAGTTTGGAACAAAAATCCTAGAAAGGAATTCAGTAGAGCGGAGAAACCTGACCCCCGTCAGCAGACCTACTTCAAAATGTCGATCATGGACAGAATCAGACAATCTTACTGGGTGGAAAATGTTCCAAGGCGAAACATAATCGCAACACTTGTCGCGTCATTCTTGGTAAGTAACCTTTCAACAAAAGGATTCAAATCGGAAAAAAAGTGCGATAATTAGATTAGGTAGAAGATTAATTTTCATTGTTTTCGCATTGCTACTTCCCTGGTTGGTGTAGTTCTTCTCAGGTTGGTGGATTGCAATCGATACGGCCGCTGTGCATCCAAAGTCATGGGACTTCTCATATTACATCTGTGGCATCTTGGCCACGATCAGCTTCTTCATGGTGAATTCGATCTCGAATGAAATGGTGAGTCATTTGCTTGCACAAAAGTACTCTGTGTGTGTGGGGATGTATCGTGATTAAAAGGAAACCGACTCACGGCTGACGAGGTCATGGTACATAGCTACGGTAGAAACCGAATGTGGATGTTCCATCGTGTTTAATATTGTTTTTCATTATCCTTAACAGCTCCATGGTGGCGCAGGCTATACCGGAGGTGTCCTAGGCGAAAGTGGCATCAAGGTGTTCCTGTTCGTGGGATTCGTGCTGGGATTTGCCTCCATCATTGCTGCCATTTGGATCATGATTGCCGAGTTTGCCGTCAACGATGACAAGACGGAAAAGGGTCCTGGTTATGCACTGTTGGTACATAATATCTTCATCTTTTTCTCATCGATAATCTACAAATTTGGCCGCCACAGTGACGATCCATACGCTGCTGGAATATTCTAAGAGCTCCAAAGGAGAGTGATCTTAATAAAAAGGGTGGAAGCTAAGAAGATTGAATGGAAATCTTTCGGAACGCGCCATCGTGGTTGTTTATAAATATAAATCTACGCCAGCATTTCCACATGATTAATTTTTGCGATCAAGAATTTGAGTTTTGTTTTTCGAAGTACTTTGTAGTTATAATGCAGAAAGACTTACAATGTGTATTTTCTGTTTTTGGTTTGTTCGCAAACTTACAAGGAGTTCCGGCACAGCACAGTGGTTCTGATTTGCAGGTGATATGTATCTCGTAATATTATTTTCGTCGCAGTAAGTTGTTTCATCAATACCTTTCTAACTTATACAATTTATGCAAGATCAAACCGATTCAAAAATTGGAAAATTCCGTATTAACTATAACATCTGCAGATGATGGTCGATTAAAACTGAAAGCTTCGTTGAAAATCTTAAGCTTCAAGTCTCAGCTGTAATCGAATACTATTAAGTGAATCGATTATGTTATTAGAACTGTAATTTCAATGCGAAGATTTTTTTTTGAATACATATGTAAAAACTATTCATACCCAAATATAATAGGAATAAAATGATAATAATAACAAACGAAAGGATATGAATTTATTTTACGTATAACAAGCATATAGTAGTTTGATATTTCACAATTAGTTTTGAAACTATGCAACTTAAAAGACATGTTACCATTCAGTCCGCTTGCAACCGAACAGGACGCTGAAGCAGAATCTATTGGCAAGCACAGGCATATGAATTGTGACAAAATTTATAGACCAATCCAGGCTGAAAAAAGCAGAAGACACCGAGTGATGATAGATCTGAGTCACCTGATAGCTACTATATTAAAGTATAGGACGAAAACTTTGAAATGCTTCTAACAAATTTAAATGAAATTTTAATTAAAAGCGGTTTGTTGTATGATGGATGAATCATCTAAAACTGCACAATAGGGGCATTATTTTGATCTCATTTTTATTTTGCTGAAACTTTCCTTCTTGAGTAGTCGCCTATCATTCAACAAACAGCTTTTAATTAGAATTTCATTTGAATGTTCGTCCTATACTTTAACCTGGGAGCTGTCAGATTTAACACCACTCGGTGTCTTCTTTTTTTTTTTCTCAGTTTGGATTCGTCCATATCCACGTTCAGTAGAATGCTCGAGAAATTCATGATTAGGGCCTAAAAGCCATTTGTAAACAATGACTTTCAACTTTGATTTCTCACGAATCACGAAAATCTTACTATATCCAGCTACTCCATATGGTAGAACTAACATTCTTCTACCAGATGCTGCTTTCATTTCACCAGAGAGATTTAAGATTTGAGAAAAATCGACATATAAAGGCGTTGTTTACAAATGGCTTTTAGGCCCATAACATGAATTACCTGTCGATCTCTTTAGTGAAAGGTTGCATTTGACAGATTCAGTCAACCTGACGAGCAATTGGTTAGTATGGGGCTACCCTAATGTCTTACGGTCTTTTGGCATACGGCCGTTTGGCAGAAAGTCATTTGGAATACACACTCAATTTTCTTCGGCAAAATGTCAAAAAATGTGATCAACTCGGCAGTTACTTTTGCTGATATCCCTAGGGTAGGTCCATTAATTATGTCACGCAGTAAAGGGGGAGGGGGGTTTGGGAAAACGTGACGATCCTTTCAAAAAAAAATTTGAAGGTCCATACAAAAAACGTGGCAAAGGAGGTGGACTATAAAAAGTCATTTCTGCGTGACGTAATTAATGAATGTTCCCCTATTTATTGTATGTTTGTTAGCTGAGAATCGGTAAAGATTTAATTTGTTAGCCTAATCTCGGTATTTTATTCACTGAATCTCAGTACATTGAAATGCCGAAATGATCGGCTGTTGAATTCTCGGTGAAAAAAAAAAACAAAGTCTAGACAAAATACTCAAAAGGTCAAAAGAAACACTTGTAAACAATGGCATCTATCGTATTTTTTCTGGGATCTGCTTGCTCCCACAAACAAAATAGCACCATAAAGAGAAACAGGGAGTTAAACACCTTCCCGTCGGTAATGGACATAGATGATAGCAAACTTGGCATTTCCAGGAAATTTACGCTTGAAGTCATTGTTTACAATTCGATAAAGGTTTTTCATTAAGGCCTAAATGACAAACGTAAACAATGACTTTTTCTCGTCATTGGCCTAATCAATCCCCAACGGTCGTATCGAAGAGGAAGAGTTCACCTATCCGATAGAATTGGAGGCTTACATGGGTCGCTTTTGTGCCACGAAAAATTTACGGAAGAAGCCATTGTTTACGTTTGTCAGTTAGGCCCTAATGTAAATTTGTATCGAATTGTTACTTTCGACCTTTTGTCGATTTGGTATAAAGGTCGTTTGACATAAAACAAAGAAAAAATTGAAAACATTACGGTCATTTAGCATAAATCTCTGGGATTTTTTTTTATCATTAGGGCGAATCTTACAATGAGAGATTTTCTTCCGATCTTTCATTTGTTACAGCGCCGTTATAAAACTTTCGAAGGATCCTTTAGTAAAAATCGAAACACAACAGTGCTGGCTAGCATACACTACAAATAGTAGAATGAAAAACGTAAAGGTGATTGGAATATGAATGAAAGAGAAAGTAACCAAAAAGAATCTCTCAATGTTAGATTCGCGATTTATGAAAACAAAAAAAAACCCTAGAAATATCGAAAAATGATAGCTGCTTCAGTTTCAGTTGGTATAACTTAAAAGTCATTGATTGGCGAACAGTTTGAGAAAGAATATTTGGGATGAAAATCTGTAAATTAACGTTTAATCAGAAACATTTGGCATAATCACAGTTTGGCATAAAAATTAGAAAATTAGACTAAATTAAATTCTAAGCAATTGACCGAGTTTATTTGGCATTATGGTATTAGCATAACATTTAATACTTTGATTGTTGTTTTTTGTATTCTCCCATGTGCGGAAGTAACTATTTTGATGAAGTCTGTCAGAGGCAGATAATTTCTCATCTCTATGCGAAGCTCTAGGAGTGGACGGTAATTTATTGCTAGAACGAATAGAAGTGCCGAAAAAAGGTGTATTGATAGTTCCGTATAGGGCAACGGCAGGCTTTGAAAATTGAAAGATACAAGTTTGAAAACGAGCGGACGGCATTTAACGGTAGTATCCGAATCAGGCACATAACCCTTTACCATACTACCCAATGCAGGGTAGGCAAGGGGGAGGAAATTCGCTTGACTGGTAAAAGGTTATGACACCGATCGGGCTCTTATAGGGAAGCGGAACCTATCTTGAGCTCAATAAACAGACCTCTAGTGGAAATCGGTGAATATGCACTGAATACCGAACACTGAGTACACAAATTATTCACAATTTAATCGTCCACTTACCGTTAATCGTTTGGCAACATACAAAACATTCGATTCTGATAATTTTCTTCTAATTTAATACGGAAAAGTTGCCACTGCTTTGTACCTATATTAATAATATCACAATAAACATTAATCCCATCTGCGTACATATGTTAATCGTACTGATTTTCAAAAATACAAACAAGTTAACGCTCTTCACTATTACACCCAAAAATGAAGTAGATCATTTGACAGCACTTCACGTGTGTTGAGTAGCATGCATATTACCAAGACAAAATCAAAGGGTATGTTTTTTATTCCTCCATGAGAATATTGACAACAACACTCACCATAACGTTGGGCATAGAATGCTCTATGAATGATTGAACACGCACACTAGCGTTGATGTGTAAGCTATACAGTATGTGAGCAGTGCAACATCAAGCGATTACGTCGATTGTAGACACGGTTTAAAATAGATGCAAGCGTATTTAAATTTTTGTAAAAATTAATCCCTTAGTTTTCTAGTATTTTCTCACGTATTCGTAGATTCTTGTGTGGCTAGTGTAATAAGTGAAATGTGATTTTTATGGTTTGTGCAATTACGAAATGAAAATGTGTGAGGATATAGTGCAATTAAAAAGAAAACTTGGAGTCTGGCTCGAGTATATTCCCTAGTACGATTAGATCAATACGACGAATTTGTAGTGCAAAGGTAAGAAATTGTGTTAAAAATCTGACTGCTCATTATTTTTACGAAATTTAAGTCTCCGAAACGTTTTTGTAGCATTTAATTATATTCAAAACCTAATTTATCTGCCAGGATTATATATTCTTGGTAACTGCGTCCATTTATTGGAGAAATTAAACATCTTTTTACGTTTGAAGTTGGATCACTGCAGAATGTGATGAATATATGTACTATGGTGAGAATAGGTTCCGCTTCCTACTACCTATTAAGCTTATCTGCTTCTAGCGATTTGTCCTCTCCCAATACTGCCTAACACAGGTGAGAAATTATCTCCCGCACATTTGAGATATATAAGTAATAGTATGACGAGAAGATATTGCAGTTATATGGTTATATCATAGACAACTCTCAAGACCAGTAGGTCCCATATAAAAAACGATTTTTTCTTGGCTCAGTCAGTACTCAGTATCATCGGTCCCAAGTTCAGTCCCAAGCTAAATAATGCGCCCCTAGTAATGAACTCACACGAACACACTCTCAAATATTCTGTCAAAATAACACAGCAAATCAAAACAAAGGCGCAAATATGTATAAACAGGTGCTGGCTTCAAGGTGAACTTCGGACCAAGGGGTTCTACAACAGTGAACCAATTTCAAATAGCTAGTTGCATATTGATTGTTGGTTATATTGCAGCGATAAAGCTAAGCGCTCATCGAAGTACCATGCTGTGGCATCTCATTGTACTTCAAAACATCGTATCAATATCGTGGCGTGTGGCGAATGTCGACATGATATTTTGACATGCTAGCAGATGCCACAACTTCGCCACATCAGTGGGCACCTTCAATACTATGCGGCGCTAGTGAGCAAGCGATTGCTATCGTATTTTCGGCATTTTAATTTAAAAATTTACACAAAGTTAGCGATTAATTTTTTTCTTGTTTGAACGTCATTCTGCGATATTACCATAGACTAACTCTAAGACAAGTAGGTCCCATACAAAACGATTTTTTCTTGGCTCAGTCAGTACTAGCACATCGGTCCTAAGCTCGGTCCTGCTTAATAATGCGCCCCTTATAATGGACTCATACGAACACACTCTTAAATATTCTGTCAAAATTACACAGCAAATCAAAACAAAGGCGCAAATATGTACAGTAAGGTGCTGACTTCAAGGTGTACTTCGGACCAAGGGGTTCTACAACAGTGAACCAATTTCAAATCGCTAGTTGCATATTGATTGTTGATATTACTGTGGATGGAAGCCTATGTCAATGACATTATGCCGATGACATTATGCCAAATGATGGTTATGCCAAATGATCACTTGGATTCTTTGTTATTGCAAGAGTGTTATGCGATTGATTCGAATCAGAATGACTCTTTCAAATATCCGGGGCCCATTCGACAATCAACATCTTCCTCATCAACATGGGGAACAACATCGCCCAGCTGATCGTACACCTGGAGCTTAGCTCGGACCACTATCCGGTGGTGGCCGAAGTTGGCCCCTCGGTCAACGATCACCAGACGAAACTAGCGCCAGTTGGGAAAGGTTCCTGTAGTGTGAGCTTTTGTACAACGTTAGAGGTGAGAGATTGGGAGTTCAAAAGAGGGTAAATGAGAAAGAGAGAGGGTGTGCGTGCGTGCCGACTGGAAGAAGAAAGCCGTATGAAATGCGATTGGGAAGTCAGTCAGTGATTCAATTTTAGCGAGGAAGGACGTGGATCGTGGTAACGGCGGAATGAAGAAGGGATACGACAGTTCCGACAACACGTCGATGACAACATCGATTTCGACATGCACCTTGATTCGGTTGATAACATCGAACGGCAGCTGCAGAGCATCGAGAAAGCGATCTCCCAGGCCCGGGAGCAACATGTACCGGTGATAGATCAGGTGTGCAACTCTGTACCCATTGATAGACCCACTAAAGAACTTATTCAATTGCGCAACTCCATTCAAAGGCAATACCAGAGAACTGGTTTGCCAACGCTCAAACGTCACTGTAATCACTGTTAAATTTTGAAAACCAAGCCAAGGCCCATTCCACCGCTGATCCCACTAGACAACAATGGCACTAAGGATCGCTTGATAACTCCTGCAGAGAAGGCTGCTAAGATAAGTCAACACTTCGTCAGCTCCCACAATCTTGGACATAACATCGCCAGTCCACACGAAGCTGCCGTTAGCGCGCTTATTACTAACAGCCATATAAGCCCCAACGACTTCACAGAGGTGTTGGAGATCTCAGCTGACGAATTGTTGACTTATATCAAATGCTCAAAGAACATGAAAGCCCCAGGTTTCGGCAACATCATGAACTTGGAGCTCAAGCAATTGAGCCCCCTGTTCTATAACCATCTGGCGGTGGTCTTCAACCAATGCCTCTCGACATCGAGAAGGCCTTTGATAACAAGTGGCACGATGGCCTGGTGTACAAGCTGCATCGATACAATCTTCCCATCTTTCTGGTGAAGATAATTGAAAACAATCTGACGGGCAGGACATTCCGTGTTTCGCTGGAAGGTGCAGTTTCTGATACACAGGAGATCTCCGTCGGTGTTCCGCAGGGAGGTATACTAGGTCCACTTCTGTTCAACCTATTTACCTCGGACATACCCCCGCTCCCTGAAAATGAATCTCTGTCGTTGTTCGCCGATGATACCGCAGTCGTCCACAATGGTAGGGTAACAAGAGCGCTTACAGCGAAACTGCAGCGAAGCCTGAATGTTCTGTCAGGATATTTCACCGAATGGAAGATCTGCATCAACGCGGCGAAGACCCAGGTCATCCTCTTCCCACACTCCAATTCTCCCAGACTTGTTCCGCTTGAGGATTGTAAAATTAGCCTAAACAACACAACGGTTGTGCAAGCTGATTTTCAGGGAGCTGGTTGACAAAACTGCCACAAAGCGGAACGTTCTGTTGAAGCTACTGTATCCATTGATCAACAGAAGGTCTGCATTAACCCAGAAAAACAAGCTTGCTGTCTACAAGCAAATCATACTTCCAGTCATCGAGTACGCCATGCCAATCTGGGAGAGTTGCGCTAAAACACATCACCTGAAGCTTTAGCGTGTTCAAAATAAGTTCCTCAGGATGATCCTGAACACCCCTCCGAGGTCAAGAACATCTAAGGTCCACCGTCTGGCTGAGATAAAAATGCTCGACGATCGCTTTAGTGAGTCTATCAATCGGTACAGGCCACGCTGCCTGACATCGGATCACCAGATCATCCGTAATCTGGTTCCTCACCCCTAGGATTTTTCAAATTGTAGCTCTAGTTTTAGCTTAAGTTGGTAATCAAATTTTGGAACAATCAATGTCCCAAGGGCAAAGTGAAATGTAGCAGCATATGTGTTCGAGCACGAACTTTGCCGGTCACCGAAGGGCTTTCTTTGCTGCTGTTAGGCAGCCACCAAAAAGTGCACTCGAACGATGCAGTGAATTGACCGATACACTGGAGCACCTTTCGTCCTACTCTTAAACGGTCCACCGCTGGCAAACACTAAGTCCCTTCGTAAAAGGGCACTTTGTCTAATAAAACGCACTGGTTTATACTAGCGAAAACAGACGGGAACTTGTAATATTTTCACCGAAAATATCTAACTACGGAAGCTAAGTTTAACCACAAGACTGTGATAATCCGACCGAAAAGAAATTGCGCGCACGTCCGTTCTACTTGGTTTGCTATATTGAACTGATTTGTTGTTGTTGTATGTACATGGGAATAGTTTGGCCCGATGGCTGTTCATCGACTCAGTGATGCTGGAATAGGGTATTGTGTGGCGGCTACGGTTGTTGATCACGTTGTATATCCAACAATATGGCTGCAAAGTATGTGGTCCCATAACTATCTTCTACGCGTTAATAATAGTGGCCCTCTCAACCATCGTAGAAAACACAACCGGGGCCGTATCATTATTAAAACCAAACGGCCCTCTTCAGGGCGACCAAATGCTATCCAAAGAGTTTACAATAGAATTTACTTCCTAATGCTGGTCCAACGTTCCATTAGCACTATTTCGACCTGGACGTCTACCGGCAATAACAGACTTTGAATTCCCAAACAGACCACAATCATCTACAACGCAATCAGGATAATGATCTCCAGGTGGTCGATCATATCAACAGGATGTGCTCTTATGGGGCATTCTCACTCGATCACTGTTCATCGGAAGGCAAACAGTTCCAGCAGCAAGGTTTGGAAGAAGAAAACGTATAGCACTCCATCTACCGGGAGCTGAATCATTTTAATCCGATTCTGTCGTATCCTCCAAAGCGACGAGCATTATGAACAGCTTCTTCAATGACATTTCCGAGCGGATCGAAAGCGTAGCTTCCCGACTGACTTAAATAAATTGGCAACTGACGTCTCTGGGAATTCAAACCGCCGACCGATTCTGCTACCCGCAGAGTTAGCCAAACACGCGGTTTCCGAGCCAACTGAAGCCGTGGCCAAGTAAACCAGCTTCATGGCGAAATGAGGTGGTGGCAGTAACTGTTCCTTGTACCCAAAATGACCTCTTTTAAGGGCCACCAAAACAATTGAAAAATAAATTTGACATGTCTTTGGAAATTCTGAGGGCTAGGCTTAGGAGTGGTTGATTGCGAAAAATATCGATAACCCATTTGCACTATAATGCCTTGTTCAGACTACAGAGTTATAACATGCTATAAGCCTATCTTGATTACGAATTTTTTGTTGGAATTATTTGACAACCGTTATAGCATGTTATAACTCTGTAGTCTGAACCAGGCAAAAGGTATATTAGCTGTGATATAGAGTATCTTGATATCATCTGTCGTACATATTATTTCCAGTGAAAGCAAGATGTATGAATGTAGATATCAAGACAGGCTACATCAAATCATTAAGATTATAGTGCGAACGTTTTGTGTATGGGAGTTAAACGGTGTTCCGATCGAAATTTGGTCAAACAGTAATGTGTGTGAGTCGATCAAAGTTTTAATCAATAAGACAAATTCTTTGTCTGTTTTAAGTTCAGTTAATACAGAATACAGGAGAAATATTCAGCTAAGCTTCATTTTTTACCGAATGCGAATTGCCGGGTCTTTCGTATAACACCTACCATAAAATTTTGTACAGTCTCCTTGTTCACTTTATTCGCCGCAGAACGCCAGTTTGTCTTGAATTGTTTCACGCTCACAACAGCTTTTGAGTCTTCTTAAGGTTCCGCTTGACGATGGCCCAATATTGTTCGATTGGGCGGAGCTCTGGCGTATTGGGAGGGTTCTTGTCCTTGGGGACAACTTGAACGTTGTACGCAGCATACCACTCCATGGCCTTTTTTCCATAATGGCAAGATGTCAAATCCGGCCAAAATAAAACGGAACAATTGTGACGCTTCAGGAAAGGCAGTAGACGTTTTTGTAGGCGCTCGCTCAGATAAATTTCCTGGTTGACGGTTCCAATCGCAATGTAAACGTTGCTCTTCAAGCCACAAGTACAGATATTTCTTCACGAACTTTGACAGTTTAATGTGTTTGAAAATATCTGCCACCTTTCCCCGTCCGGTTTCGTGTAAAATTCCTGTTCAGAAACAGTTTAAAGTCTGCCTTGGCGGTAAGTTTCATCATCCAGCGCTGCACGCAATCAAACTTCGTCAGCATCGTCGTGTACAACTTTCGAGATCGTGTTTTAGCCGACGTGTTTTGTTTATCGTCGCGATGTGGAGTCACCACTTTCTTGTAAGTCGACAGTCCAGCTCGTTTCTTAGTCTGGAAGGCGCCACTCCCAGCTTCTTTTGCGACATCTTGGGCGGAGAGGTTGAGGTCCCGCTTGAAACAGTGGGCAACTCTTTCTTGTCGTTGCTGTGGTCCCCGGCTGATTCCCTCCGATCCAGCTTTTCCTGGCTGTCAACAAACGTTTACCGAGCACTTTGGATACGTTGGTAACAGCTGATTTAGCCACATTCAACAATCTCGTCAACTTGGCGTGAGATTAGTTTCGATTTTTCGCCATGCACGTGCAACATTTTGATGCGTTGCTTCTTCTTTCGACGACATTTTGATAACTGAAGTGCTAACTCTCACATCTTCAAAATGAGGGTGTGCAAAATTTGTTAATGCACGATGATAGGAAATGCGTCAAGTTCAAGTCGACCAAATTTAGATCGAAACACCCTTTAGATTTGGAACAAAACCAATTTCGGTCACTCTTTGAACAATCAAGCGATCTAGATAGCACATTGCTGCGTAGTCTTACGTCAACTTTGCGCACAACCCCATTGGGCTGTACCTTGTAATTTTTTAGCCATTTTAGAGTAATTACTGTTTGAATGTTGCTAACTGTGTTGCTAACTTGTCGATACATCTCTTCGAACGATGTGATAATTCAATTGTGTTTATCTTGACATAAATACTGACTGATGTCAGATGTCCGTTTAGCATCTATATTTTTTTAAATTTCAAACGATTTTTATTATTAGCAAATATAATTTCCTTAATATGCTCCCATATATGTGAAAAATTTGAAACATTTTTCAAGTGCAATATGTCATTGCACAGAACTCGCAAAATGAACACAATAGCAGAGTTTTGCCAAAGGCGCAGGCATACTGTTGCACTTTTAGTAATCTGTTTTCATCAATTTTGCCTAATTTATTTGTGTTGTCCGATGTTTTCATGGTTTCCGAGAACTTACAACACGATCTATTTTATTCAAAAGCTGATATTAAGAAAAGCATCACAGATAATAAGAAACATTGAATATCATGCGTATCTAATGCATCAAGTGGAATACAGATATTACGAAATTACAACAATATATATCTAGATCAAAGCTGATAGTCACAAATTAGAGCATATTGTATGCAATGACTTCTAACGCATTGTTCTAGGATACTGCTTGCTCCCACGCTAGCAAAATAGCATCAGAAATAGATACGAGGAGAAATTATTACGCGCTCCAGTTGGTAGTGGATGTATATGTTAGCAACCTGGTATTTCCATGAAATTGCTTAATGTATCATTAACGTCAGTGTTTAACAAATGTACTCGACCATTCGACAACTATACTATATATGTCCTTCACAGAAGTCGCCGCATAGCTTGAAATCCTCGGTTCTGAATGCACCAAGCCATTGGATAATTGACGATCGTTTTCGTTGAAACAAGCTTTAACTTGTTATCAAACAGGAAATAAGGTTCAAGCAAGGCGATCCCGATCACTGAGCTCCGACCACTCTCTCGCCCTTGATAGTCTGCGAAGCGCGGCGATTTCCCGTTGCAAGAGATCCGTACGCCCATCCTAACAATTGTGACTGTGTTTGTTGTTTCCGTCGATGAATGGGACTTGCACGGATTCTTCGGCATTGTTTCTCAATCAGTCACAGAAGATTTTTTCGGTCGCATGCATAACGTCGTCTCTAGTTCTTTCATGGTGCAGTTTATCTGAAGACGCGCGTTTCTCACTGCTTTTTCTGTCGAAAATAAATTGCGTTTGGTTAGTGAAATCTGAGGAAGTTTATCTTGTTTTTTGATTATCACCAGGCAACTCGTATCGGTCGGTGGAAGTTAATGAAACGGTTGTGACAAAAGTGGCATCTTATCGGAGTGAATCAGCAAGTTTTTTTTTTGTCAAAAAAGGAGAATACCTAAACACGTGCGTGCGGTTTGTTTACTTGGTGAAAGCAAAAGTGACACATCTATCTAGTGACCTTTGATATTTTCTTCCCGGTTCTCGATGTCAGCCGCCGTCAACAGAGTGAACGCCAAGTCCAGCGAAAGCGATGAAGTAAGTCACTTAGGGCAAATTAACAAAGTTTTAGCTTTGATTCATGTTTCGCGTGTTGATGCTTCGCTTAGACTTTTTTTTTCTATGCGTGGAAAATTGGATCACTGCCGGGGAAAAAACAATTTTCCCACTCATCAGGTCAGTACCTACGGCGCGGCGGCGGAGACGCTTGTTTTCGAGCCAATAATTCTGGTGTGAAGTTGAGCTGCGGATTGCGCTGGGGTTATTTTTACCGTTTTCTGCATACCTTAATTGCATTTTAAAGAGGTATAGCTATTTTTGTTTACTTGAGAGAGGCATTTGTCAAAAATCACTGCAACTGACTGAGGCGATGAATAAGCTTGAAAATCTGCCTGTTATCTGTTGTACGATGAGATACGATGCAAAAGATCAAGAATATATTTTTGAAAGTGACAACGAAAAACAACCTGGTGTATTTCTGACAAAAACCACGCCGGCACGTTTTTATCTGCACCCGAATAAGAATAGAAAATAATGTTTTTCGAAGAAGCAATACTGTTAAAAATTACTAGGTGCCTACTAAAAATTAAGGTGTCTATGTGGGTGTCAATAATAATTTGTTTATTCTTCAAAAAAATCAATAATCGAAAACCACTCAATTCCGTAATAATAATAGTCAGATACTTCAACCGAACTTTGTTTCTCAAAGCGAAAACGACTTAATTTTGAGTACAGCAATTTGAATTATATTGGCAATGGAGTATTTCGTTGATTGCATTCTGCCAGCTGCACAGAAAAAAATAATTAATTTTAACAAGCGCAAAATGCCCCCTCGTTTAATTCCAATTCAAAGGAGGTGTAAACAGGGATGCCAGATTTTTTTTTTCAAATGTCTGTGATAAAGGGCGATACGGTCAAAATTTGGTCAATATCAACTTGACGTATTTCTTTCAATTTTGCATTTAAAAAACCTGAACACCCCTCATTTTGAAGGTGTGTGTGTGTAGAATGTTGCTCCTATTTTGATTTTGGAATTCACTCTTCAGTTGTCAAAATGCCGTCCAAGCAAGAAGAGCAGCGTATCAAAATTTTGCTCGCGCATCGCGAAAATCCGAGCTACTCGCACGCAAAGTTGGCAAAATCGCTAAAAGTTGCCAAATCAACCGTTACAAATGTAATTAAAGTGTTTGGGGAACGTTTGTCGACAGCCAGGAAGTCTGGATCGGGGGGAAATCGAAAACCGGAAGCCGCTGAGACGACAAAGAGAGTTGCCGGTAGTTTCAAGCGAAACCCTAACCTATCTCTCCGAGATGCCGCAAATAAGCTGGGTGTATCGTCTACAACCGTGCATCGAGCCCAAAAACGAGCCGGACTATCGACTTACAAGAAGGTAGTGACTCCAAATCGCGATGATAAACAAAATACGACGGCCAAAGCGCGATCCCGGAGGCTGTACACGACGATGCTGACGAAGTTTGACTGCGTGGTAATGGACGACGAAACCTACGTCAAAGCCGACTACAAGCAGCTTCCGGGACAGGAGTTTTATACGGCAAAAGGAAGGGAAAGGTAGCAGATATTTTCAAGCACACGAAACTGTCAAAGTTCGCAAAGAAATATCTGGTTTGGCAAGCCATATGTACCTGTGGCTTGAAAAGCAGCATTTTCATAGCTTCCGGGACTGTCAACCAAGAAATTTACGTGAAAGAGTGTTTGAATAAACGTCTGCTGCCTTTCCTGAAGAAACACGGTTGCTCCGTACTGTTTTGGCCGGATTTGGCATCTTGCCATTACGGTAAAAAGGCCATGGAGTGGTACGCTGCCAACAACGTGCAGGTGGTTCCCAAGGACAAGAACCCTCCCAACACGCCAGAGCTCCGCCCAATTGAGAAATACTGGGCTATTGTCAAGCGGAACCTAAAGAAGACCAAAAAACTGCTAAGGACGAGCAGCAGTTCAAGGCAAACTGGCTTTCTGCGGCGAAGAAGGTGGACAAGGTGGCTGTACAAAATCTGATGGCAGGGGTCAAGCGTAAGGCCCGGCAATTCGGATTTGGAAAAACGGAAGCCTAACTGAATATTTTTCCTGAATTTTATACTAATTGAACTTGAAAAAGAAATTTAATTTGATTTTTTAAATAAACGATTTCACCGATTTACACGCGTTTTCCCTTGACCAAATTTGACCGTATCACCCTTTAAAAATTTGAAATGTCTGGGAATGCCTTTAAAAGTCTGTAAATTTCTTTTTAGAAAATTAGACTTCTTTCAACGAACAGACGTAATAAGAGAGCGAGTTATGTCATTATCGCTATTTGTGTGATTATGTAAACATGTCTGCATCTATTTCTTGGATTGTATGCAATCTTACACTATTGTTTCATATTTTTAAAGTGACACTGAAGCTTGAAGCATTCACAGAGATGACATGATTTTCTATAATTTTTTCCCCCTGTGACGCTTTTTCCAGTTTTGTATTTAAAATCAAAATTTAGTTTTCATTTGATAAATTCAACAGACTTTTTTTTTATTCAACAATAACCATTGATGGTGTGTACCATATTTTAATATGGTGTTATCATCACTCATGATCATCAATATCATTTTGGACAAATGAATGATTTTTGTATAGACTGCTTCTTCGGTTAGTCAGTGATTATTTCTTAAATTTCAGCGAAACTCTTTCCTAATCTTCTGCATGGCTCTTTGCTTTATTCTGGGAAGTTTTCTCCTGAAATTCAGGCAAAATTGCTCATGAACTTCTTGGCAGTCACTGCTTATTTTCTTCGAAATTCACATTTAAGAACCCAAGCTTACCTTCCAGAAACATTTGGTAATTTGATTTCAGAACATAGTTACTTTTTTAACTTCTGATAAGTCCAGGGGGCTAGTCACTCTGCCACGTTGTGTATGTGTTTCAGTGTGTCGGAAGATGTTTCTGTGTTTCAACTTATCTGTCAATACTACAATCGAAAATTTATGCTTATTGGCAACCATGGATCTTTTTGGCGGTTAATTCACGCACACTTATACATCCTTCAAACCACATGAGTACAAGCGAGAGGGAAACAAAACAGTGAGAAAACAAACAAACGATTCGTGTAAGTGATGCCGGAAATGAATAATATTTGAAGGTGGCCGAGTGACTTGCCCCCTGGATAAGTCCTATCCTGAACTACGAGGAAAGTTTCTGCAAAACTTTGAGAAAATACTCTCTTGAATTTCTTGGAAAATCTTCTTAAGTTGTTAGAAGTTTCTTCCTGAATTTTTTTTTCTGAACTGCCGAAATAATCTCTTCTGAACTTCAAGGGTGTATTCTCCTGAACTTTGAAGAAGTTTATTCCTGAATTTCTGACAAATTTCTGCTTAAACTATTAGAAAGATCCCCCTATACTTCTGAAAATTTTCTTCCAGATTTTATCAAAAGAATTTACCATAACCACAGAGAACAGACATGCAGGCTCGAACATTTTCCCCCCAATTGACTGTGTAAACTTTCAAAACCAAATCGTTGGAAAAACAACGCCGCCTAGTCTAGGTTTCACCAAACTAAAATTGACAGACTATCAAATCTCAAGGTGGGCTAGTGGCGCCATCCACATACGATTCACCAAACCTAACGGAATTGAGCTGTAATTTCAAAATGGCAGTTACAGCAATTTACACAAGGAGAGAACTTGAATGTCTGTTCTCTGTGCCATAACTTCCCGATTTTTTTAGAAATTATAGGTAGTGCCCTTCCTGGTTAGCTCCCGTCTGAAATTTGGGATTTTTTTTCTGAACTTCTGAGAAGTTCAATTTGATTTTTGGGAAGAACTCCAAAACCTCTGAAAAATTCCAAACTTCAGAGAACTTCTGAAGCTCTGAAAAGTCCTCTCCTGATTCTTGGGGGAGTTCTGTCTTGAAATTCTGGTAAGTATGATCTTGAACTTCGGTAATGAATTTTTGAAGGTTCTTCGTGCATGAACTGCTTGCTTCCAATACTTCTGAGAAGTTTCTACCTGAACATAGGAGAAGCTTTTTTTTGAGGAAGTCTCTAAATTTCTCAAATTTAATTTTATTGTTGTGAACCTTGATTTTCGTTGTGACTTAATAGCAAAGGACCTATATTACCAACGCTTTGACAGTAATTTTTCACATTGGTTTGAACACGCGTGGTATTGAACACTACCATAAGTAGGGACTCCATGTTACTCTCGGAAAGGGCGTGTACGATACTTATTTCCGGGCCCATTGTGTCTTCATGTGGCCCACCGCTTTCGTTTCTTCAAGGATTTCTACTTTAAATGATTCCTACGATATTTTAAAATATTTCTATTTCTATTTCTTAGAAAAGCAAAGAATGTTCATGAAGGACAATTACATGTTTCAGCAGGACAGAACACTTTCTCATACAGCAAATTTGGTCCAAAACGGGTGTAAAACTTTTGTTACTAGAGATGAAGAGACTCCTAATTCACCAGATCTAAGCCCCTTGGATTATATTGTATAGTCATTTGCAAATAAACGAGCACAAGGCTCCTACTTTGGCCCACTTCAAAGTCGTAATCATTCAAATTTGGGACAAAATGCCGATGAAAGTCCGACGTTCCGCTTGCGATGGGTTTGAAAAACGTTTGATGTTGGGCAAAATGGTTAAAGGCGCTGTTATCCGATACATGTGTTGTAGATAATTGATCCATGTAATAAAACGTTTCATTAAAAAAAAAGAAATTAAATCCGATTAGCTTTTGTGAAATATTTAAGTTTTATTTTGTATAAGAATATATACATGGAAAATGGTTTGCTAATTCCAGGACCCATCTGTTTGGATTTATGTGAAATTAAGCTGGTTCCGATCAATCACAGAGTAGCAACTACGAAATGTTCGGTAATTTAAGCTCAGGCTCAAGACACAGACGGCCTGTTGCTATTCGTTCTTATTTTGTCCCATAAATTTAGCCCTGCAGCACGTGCTGTTGGGGATATTATTAGACACACTTGTTTCACTTTTTACCACTAATGCGTTAATATTGCACATTTGTACGGAAACTACGGCAATAGAAAGCAACACGAAGCATATGTGGGGACGCATGGTGGTGCAATTTTCAAACCAGTCAACGACCGACCGCAGGGTAGCTGATCTATTTGCGTTACACGCCGAGAGCGCCAGTCGTCGCCGTCATTATTGCGTTCCGCACATTGCGAACCGAATCCCATTCATTCGGTGCTGCTAGTTAGTAGAGTTGAATGCACTTCCTGGTTTGGTCTGTATGGTGCTCTCGACCTTTTTTTTTTGCTGGAGGTTACTTATACGATTTCATATTTCGTTAATTATCAGTAAATTCAATCGTTTATCAGGAGGATTAATTCCATACCTATCGGGCTACCCACTCGTCATACAGTTAACTCTCTCCACCTTATCGTTATCGAAAAAAAAGCGAACGAATGCTTACGCTCTTGTGGTTCGAATTGAATAAAATAGGCATGCCACTTTCAGTCAAGGGCGTACAGTTCAGTAGCGACAGAAGCAAATTATTTGCACAATTTAATTATTGCCAGTACGTTTCGGTAATATTATTATTAACAAAAAAAAAATACGTTTTGCGAACCATCATCGTGGTGCGATTGGTCAAGATTTTTCCGCCGCCGGTTGTTTACATATAGTCTGTGTGACACACAGCCGCTCGTTAAAAGTCGGTTGCGCTTCAGCGAGAAGCAAATTAATTTTAGACGCCGAAAAGAGGAAAACAACCGGTGTGATGAAAACTATGGACTTAAGTAGTTGTGATTGCATGTGTGTGTGCTCGGATGTAAAGGCAGAGAGTGAGATAATCATGTTGAATGTTTATGCGGGTTTTCTCAGTCGGTGATGAAAATCCATACCCGAATGTTGACAAACGAAACTTCAGAGAAAACTAACGAATCGAGAATTAAAATAATTCTACTATAATCACAATATGTTTGAACCTATAGAACATGATTGATTGATTTGAATTTCGAAACCGAAGTTTTATTTGAAGTTGTTCCACAAAATCAATCATGCTGCATTTGCCAATTGATTGATTTTCTGTATTTTCAATGGGTGTTTAAAAGTAATTGTAATTTTGTTATTTGAACTCATAGAATAACTCCAGTCAACCATTTGATACTCATACAAGGATAAAAAGAAACATTGAATCTTCTGCGTTCTCTAATGCACATTAAGGGAAGGCTAGATTTAACAGAAAATAATGGGATATTTCATGAAAATTAAAGCCAGATAACGCCTGAATATAGCCTGTTGTAGGAGAGATTGCAATCATTGTTGTATGGCGCATGAAAGATTGCAAACAATTTCGTTGTTTACGCCTCTTTTCGGTTGGAATTAAGCAAGGGGAAATTTTTTTTTCTATGTACTGTTTGTTTTCTTCAATAGAATATATTAAGCGCTAGAACTTTTCAATAGCAGCCGGCTAGAGGGATGCCCGCAAAGTGGCCCGCTTATTTTGTTGTATTGGCGTTAGCAAAATCGACGTAACCGAAGGTTGTTAGATCACTTCCTTAACAACCTGTTGGTTTGAAGAATCAACATTTCAAAATATTTCATGCCAATTGCAAGCACCCGTAACGCTGGTAGATCACCTTTTCGTGGCGTGTATCAGATCTACCACTTAACTCTGGTCCGAATTAATTCAAAGTAAGGAACATATCATAGACCTTGTTTTATGTCGTGTAAAAAGTGACAAAGTCTTGTTATTAAAAGTGAAGCCTTGTTATTTTATTTTATGTGTTGTAAAAGTAGCAATACTTGGATTGAAATACCCAGAATGAGCTTGAAATATAGAACTCAAGAGTTCAACACATTAATTAAAATCGGTATCCACATTAATCCGGACACTTTCAAATCATTGTAACTTTTGAAATATTGCTCGTAGGAATGAAAAATTTCACTGTGGTATAGCTGAGAGTCTATGATTGATGTTTACATTTCATGTTTAGTATTCAAGATGGCGATGAAAGAAAAACAAGTGCGCGAGCGAATTTTGTACGGGCATACGGCAAATCCTGACTGGTCAATACGGAACCTTGCAAGAACATTGGATTTGCCTAAATCCACTGTTCACGATGTGCTCAAATCATTTTTCGGAACGTTTGACGGTGGAGAGGAAACCGAGAAGTGACAAAAACATTGGACGCGCTGATCCTGTCATGGACCGAAAGGTGAAAAGGATATTAACGAAAAACCCAAATCTCTCCATTCGAACGGTGGCTCGTAAAATAGGGATGTCGCCTGGTTTTGTCCTAAAATCAAAACAACGTTTGCGACTTAAGTCGTATAAAGTAAAAACAGTTCCAAATCGCAACGACAAACAGAACTTGGCAGCAAAATCACGGGCTCGACGTTTGTACTGCGAATATTTGACGAAGTTTTCATGCGTTGTTATGGACGATGAAACTTATGACCTGGAGGATTTCAAGCAGCTTTCAGAGCTGGCTTTTTATTCTGCTATGGCCAGAAATGCTACAGCTGAGCATTTAAGAACGAAGAAGGCATCGATATTTCCCAAAAAATACCTTGTGTGGCAAGCAATTTGCACGTGTGGCAAAAAGAGTAAATCTTTCGTCACAACAGGCACAATCAACAAGGAGATCTATCAGAAAGAGTGTCTGCAGAAGCGATTGCTACCCTTCATCAAAAGTCACAAAGAAAAACCTTTGTTCTGGCCCGATTTGGCATCATGCCACTATGCTAAAACTGTGAGGAAGTGGTACCAAGCAAATCAAGTGAACATTGTACCAAAAACCTCAAACCCGCCAAATTGCCCAGAGCTACGACCAATCGAGAGATATTGGGCTCTCAGGAAGTGGAAGCTTTTTGGAAAGAAGCAAGGAATCAAAGACATCAAACACTTCCAGCAAATTTGGACAAAGACGGCTTCTACGATTTCTGAAGAGTCTGTACAAACGCTAATGGACGGAGTTAAGCGCAAAGTTCGAAAATTTTATGCAAATACCGAATAACTATGTTTTGTGTTCACGAATTGTTAAAACACATCCCATGAATCTGAAATAATCAACTACGACGGAAATATAATGGGAAATTTATGTTTTATTCATGTTTTGAGGTGTCAGGATTATTGCGGATACAGACCTTAGTTGCCGTTTCCAATCCACTGCTGTTCTACTCGGATCCTCCTTTCACAGGAAACTAGTCCGAAATTGGATTTCAAAATTGGAGTTCTGCTTCGAGAGGTACTTGAAGTCTGTCGAGCTGCTGGGTGCCGTGATCAAGGGCGTACCGACGGTTGCTGCTAATCTGGAAGTTTCAGGAAACATACAATGAGGCATCAAACGTGTTAATTTTTATCATTCACGCTGACATGAGAATGTCTACGTCAAGACGTCAATTTTCTCACATACTAAAGATTGTACTCGAAAAAAAGGAAAAATTCTTTTTCTTTTGTGAATAATTTTTTATTGCAAGGATTCAAATAATGATATTCTTGATAACACTAGAGTTTAGAGTGTAATGTTTACATGTGCATAATTTTGCACAATCGGTCAAGTGGTTATCGAGATGGCTTACAAGGAAGAAGAGCTTCGACAACAAAATATGGGTGTGGTCGTGGAAATTCCAGCTCAGTTCCACAGGTTGATCACGAAACAGTCGGGAATTGACAATTTGTCCGTGTCTCGTGTGGTAAATTCTTTTAAGGAGACCCATACAACCCAGCAGCGAGCTGGCAGTGGAAGAAATGCGAAGACAACCGACTCCGTGAACGCAAGGAAGGCCAGGGATTTCTAAGGGAAATCCGAACCATTAAATTCGGGACGTGGCCAAGAAGGTCAATTCTTTCCCCCGGTTTGTCCAGCAAACAAAGAAGCGGGTCGGACGTCCTGTCTTTAAGGTAAGGAAAGGCTAAATCCCACGCCAGGAAGTTGTACCGCGAGTATGTGGTACAACCGAAATATATCGTAATGAACGACGAGACGTACATGGATTTTTTCGTCGGCAAGGCCCGCTTGGATGTTCCGAATTATTCGTTCGCCATGCTCGTTGGGCCACTTTATCTGTAAATAAATAAACCACCATCCCAATTTATGATTGACTCCAGTGGCATGCGTACTGTTGGTGTAGATCGGTCCAAGTTGGCTCTCAAGCGTTGAGATGAATTACCTTGTTTTCCTAATGAAAAACCACTATCACACTTTGTGAGTGGCTCTGATAGCATCCTTAGTGTTGGTATAAATCGGTTCAAATCGGAAATTTGTACTTTTTTTTTAAAATATTTACCTTGACAGCTTATTGTTAACCAAAACGAACCCTGCTGCTACCCATTCCTGTTATCCAAAATCCCAGTGATATCTCGTCTAAGTGCAATGGATTCCGAGGCTTCCAATAAAGCGAGTATCACGTCAACATATTTTCCCAAGCATCATCTGTTGGTTCTCTGTGTAATTACAGCTGAACTGGCAACAACGGAGTAGCAACCTCGAACGGTCGATCATACTCATGCTCATGCTCATACTCATGCATGCTTAAGTGCCGCTTGCATGTTCCGGAGGAGTTCCGGAAGAAGGTCGACAAACGTGCCAAGAAGTACTTGTTCTGGTTGGAGATCTGTGGGTGCGGCACATTCAGCAAGCCGTGCACAACGCGCAGCACCATCAACGGCGAAATATATAAAGAAGAATGCTTCCGGTCCCACGAAGTAGACACTTTGCGACTACGCGACTACGCCATTACGCGAAACCGGTGATGGAGTAGTACGAAGCTAATAATGTTCACTTTTTGATTGTTATTTTTGTATTCTCCTCAGCGCGGAAGTAACGATCTTTGATGAAGTTTTTTCAGAAGCAGATAATTTCTCATCTCCATGCGAAGCGCTAGGAGCGGACAGTAAATTTATTGCTAGAACACAAAGACATGAAGAGAAAGTGTATTGATAGGTCCGTAAAGCAACGGCAGGCTTTGAAAATGAAAGATACAAGATTGAAAACGAGCGGAGGGCATTTGAACGGTAGTATCCGATCAGGCACATAACCCTTTGTCATACTACCCTATGCAGGATAGGCAAGGGGGGAAATCCCCTTGACTGACAAAAGGTTATGCAACCGATCGTGCTCTTATACTACCTATTGCTTGTTTCTAGTTCTAGCGATTTGTTCGTCTCCTAATACTGCCTAGCACGGGTGAGAAATTATCTCCCGCTGTTGGGTTTATTTTTGTGTGAAATAGGCGGTGCATGCTAAAAATAAACCCAACAGCGGGAGATAATTTCTCACCCGTGCTAGGCAGTATTAGGAGACGAACAAGCAATAGGTAGTATAAGAGCACGATCGGTTGCATAACCTTTTGTCAGTCAAGGGGATTTCCCCCCTTGCCTATCCTGCATAGGGTAGTATGACAAAGGGTTATGTGCCTGATCGGATACTACCGTTCAAATGCCCTCCGCTCGTTTTCAATCTTGTATCTTTCATTTTCAAAGCCTGCCGTTGCTTTACGGACCTATCAATACACTTTCTCTTCATGTCTTTGTGTGTTCTAGCAATAAATTTACTGTCCGCTCCTAGCGCTTCGCATGGAGATGAGAAATTATCTGCTTCTGAAAAAACTTCATCTAATAATGTTGCTTTTGTGCCGAAGGAGGGAAATCTTTCAACTCGCCACCCGATATTAAAAATTTGGGCGATTATGAAAGGCAAGCTCCGGAACAAGGAAGGTCTTCTAGGAAATGACAAGGATTTGAAGTGTGACTGGATGAAAGTGCACAGCAAAAATTGAAAATTACACACGATGTACCAGGCCAATTTGAAATATACACAACTTGTACACCCATCAAAAATCAAACCATGATCAGTGTAAATTATCCACTAGAAATTCACTTAACTTTCATGTGATTCAGGAAGTGCAAAATGATTTGGAAAATCAAGTGAATCTTATGTGTCCAGTGGAATGTAAATGATTAGTCAAGTAGAATTTCTTTTTCTATGTGACTTATTTTAGTATTTTAGTATTGGGAAACATCTTCATGTGTTTCCAGTAGTAGCTAAGTGAAATGTTTTTTCAGTGTACTCTCATAAATTGATTGAATTTCCAAACGAATATCATGTACATGAAGAAAAAAAAATTTAAAACGCGCTCATTATTTTTAATAAATAAAAATTTAAGTTTACATGAACGTGTACATTTGTACACTGAATAAATATTTCACTTAGCTTTTACTGGAAACAAATGCAGATATTTGCCTATACTAAAATAAGTGACTTTTACACGAATATCACATAGAAAAAGAATTTCTACTTGACTAATCATCACATTTCACTGGACACATTAGATTCACTTGATTTTAAATTTTCCATTTTCTGAATCCCATGAAAGTTAAGTGAATTTCTAGTGGATATTTTTCACTGATCGTGTCATTTTTTTTTGAGTGTAGGTTCGCGCATCGAAACCAATGAAACAATGGCACCCAGTTTTTCTGCTGCCTTATTCTGCCTTGTAATTCGTTTCCCAACATCATACGAAGTGGCTCGGAAACGCATCGCAATAGGATGTTTGTAATTTTTTCTCATTTAAGCATCAAATTCCGTTGAAATATTTGGTACACACACAGGAATATTGAATAAACTATAGTATGAAATTGTTGTTTAATTCGGGAGATTTATTGTTGGAAGAGGATAGCGAGAACGAGAGAATATCAATATTGTTTTTCTATGATATAAATATTCATTGTTTTTAAACAACAATTTCTAACGCCTGAATCTAGTCTGTTGTATGAAAGATTGAAAACATTGTTGTATGGCGCATGGAAGATTGCAAACAATTTCGGTAAAATTCATTTATTTTCTGTGTAGCTTAATTTGGACCTTTATTTTGAATCTGATTCATAAAAATGCATAAAAAGTGCATAAGTGTGCGGATTCTGGTGATGAATCTTTTGGCCCTACCGAAATCAGCAGAGTATCCGGATGGGGCCAAATTAATTGGTAAGTCTATGGCACGATGTTTTTGGATATCAGTTTGCAAAACCATGCATTTTGAACCGCCGAACGTTACAAATACTCGGAGTTCCAAAATTGTCCTCTTTGGGTCCTACCAGAACTGCATCCAGAGTATTCGGTTGGCCAAATGTCCTGGTATGATGTTCTTAAATATCAGTATTCAAAACCATGCATTTTGAGCCGTCGTACGGTACAAATACTCGAGGCTCCAAAATTGTCCTCTTCGGGCCCCACCGGAACCGGTGTCACAATATCCGGATGTGGCCAAATTATATAACAGCAATACAAATTAAAGAGAGGGTGTTCTGAGCGTGCAGGAAGTCATTTGAAGTCTATCTTGACGTTGGCGTCGTCCGCCATAACCACGCGATCGAACTTCTTCAGCATCGTCGTGTACAGCTTGTTTTCGTAGTCTTGTTTTTATTATTTGTATTTTCATCGCTATCAGTTTTTCTAAAATTGAAAAAAATGACGTCACGCGAAAAGCAACGGCGCGAATTGAATTTACGCAAACCCCTAGACCATAACTCTTGGGACATCGGAAAACAACTCCGAATCGTGCAGTCAACGGTAAGTCGTGTGACCAAACGTTACAAAAAATCTCTGAGCATCGATCGGAAGGAGAAATGCGGTCAGAATGGATGTTATATTAGTGATCAGGATCATCAGTGTGTCCTGAAACCGTTTAAGCGGAATCCCAATGCTTCGGTCAGGAATGTGGCCAAGAAGTTGAATTTGTCCAAATCTTTCGTTCAGAGAGCTAAGGACCGGGAGGGATTGCATTCGTGCAAAGTGCAGAAGGCTCCAAATCGTGACGAATGGCAAAAGACGGTGCGGAAGTCACGGACCTCGATACTGACTAAGCACAAGTTTGATGGTGCGAGTGGTCTTGTCCGGTTTTGAACTGCAATGAGTATATTAAAAATTACATTTACTCTAACTGTATAATGTTCAACAATTATCGATAATCCACATTCGAATATTACTGGAACTTCCTGGAATTTCTGATGAAAATATGTATCCAGTAGCATATTGGCCACATTTGAGTTCGTCACTCTGCTGAAGTGTAACAAGGGTTATTTGTGAATATCTAGGTAATCCCAACTGTCCTGGAGTGAGAGAACTTGAAATATACGGTAGAAAGGCTATATAAACTAACGTCACGTATTCAAGCATATTTATTGAATGTTTTTGAACGTAAAATTACACAAAAATATGATCCTGCGATGGTCAAGGTCATCCAAACTGTTCAAACATTATAAGGCTTTATGCCATTTACTAGGTCATCCAAACTATCCTTAAGATCAGAACGTAGGACCTACAGGTGTAACAAAAGCTTTTTGGGCTTTGCAAAGCTACGTTGTGTATTGAAACATATTCACTAAATATCTTGGAAAAAAACAGACACTATAAGAAAAACTTCGGATGTTCTAGGTTATTCAAACAATTTTGGAGTTCAAAACCAGAAATCATCAGCTGTAACTGAAGCTTTCTGGACTAAATAGAGTAACATTATTTATTTGACCAAATTATGTGAGTCTCTTGGAAGGTAAACAGAGATAATGATGATATAATGGGATGTTCCAGGTCATTAAAACTGCCGTTGAGTTCAGAAGTTACCATCTACAGTCGTAACAGAAGCTTTATTATCAACAGGGTGCGGCAGAAAATAATGCGAAAAATGGTTCGATTTCTTTCAAATCCTATTTTCAACTAATTCAAGCAATAATATCAACATTATCGAGTGCAGTTATCTTTATAAAGTCCTTTTAAACAAATTTATTCAATGTATCCTCCATTTTTATTAATAACATGCTCGAGCCGACGTCAGAAGCCAGAGCAAGCCTTTCGGACGTAGTCCTCCGACATTGACTGCCATGTGCGAGTTATGGTTGACTTCAGGGTTTTCACACTAGGGTGTGATGTTTTGCAGGCTCGTGCTTCGACATATGCCCAAATCGAATAATCCAACGGATTAAGATCTGGACTGCTAGGGGGCCACAAATCCTACGGCCAAAACTTCATGTTATCGTTTAACCATTGTTGGGTTCGATTGGACGTGTGACACGGCGGTCCATCCTGCTGTTTTGGTCCTCGAAGACCGTTGACCTTCACCCAGGGAAGCACTTGGTCCTTTAAAATACCAATATACACTTTGGTATTGATTTTAACTCCAGCATCAATGAAAACAGGCGGCATTTTCAAACCGTTGGACGCCACCAAGCCAAACATCATGACACCAGCCGGATGTTTGGTTTGAAATTTTAATTTCACTTTTTCCGGAACGTTCTCTATTTTCTGCGCTGAAATGAACCGGTCCGTGCGGCTGTTGGCCACAGCATCGATGCTGAAAAGCTTTTCTTCGGAAAACAGGATTATCATTTTTTCCTTCTTCAACAAGGAAAGCAATCACTTGGAACGAGTCACTCATAGTTCCTTGACCCGGTCCGTAATCAAGTAGCGTTTCACTGTGGCTCTGGAAGATGCATGCAGGTCTTCTTTGATGATTTTCCGCATGGATTTCTCCGAAATATTGGCTTCCTTTGCAAGTTTTCTTATGGAACGCACCGGGTTGCGAGCAATTTTAGCACGGACCGATTTGATCACGTTCGGCGTGCGTGCAAAGCGCGGACGTCCGCTTCCCGGCTTCCGCTGCTTAGGACCATCCTGCAGGTACTTTTTTATGCGGTTAACTATTGCCAAATGGCACCCTACCACCTTGGCAATCTCTTTTGGCTTCTTCTGGGCGAGCAACAAACTGGTGATCACTTCTTTCGCGAACATTTTGACGAATTTGCAATAAAACAAATATAATGTTTGGATTCAGCACTTGAAAGTAAACATAAACAAGTACACTTTCGATAAAAAATAGTCACTAGTCCTTCAATACATGAGGTCATGTTCTTGAAACCATTGGCCACTATTCACAGTTTGAAAGAAACTTGTTATTTCCTGTGTTATCTAATGCACATACACCTATGGAATGATAGATTTGGTATACATTTTTGAGATATTTCCTGTTAATTCAGTATCGCCTAACCTAAATGGGGTCTGTTGTATGAAAGATTGCAGAAGATTACATTTTTTACATTTTTTACAGTACAGTAATGATATTTCGTGACGGTCGCTAATTTTTAGATTTTCAATTGTCACCCTACCCTTGCTGTAAGACGTAGTCTTCGTCAGAACACAGTCAGCCTTTGCCCGCGCCCGTCGGTGATCGAGCAGAGGCACCAACAACTACGCTTGAACTCGAGTTTTACGCCTGATGTTCAAACTCAAGTTTTGCACTTGAGCTCGAATCTGAGTACGAACACCGCGTTCATCTGTTGCTCTCATGTTTGATGTGCTCAATAAACATAAACACGAGAAGGAGAGCGCGTATTGGATGAACGCGCACTGGTGAGAGCCAAGCTCAAGCTCAGCGCCGCTCGTGTGTTCGTGAAGACTGTTCTTCAGCATCGTCGTGTACAGCTTGTTTTCGTAGTCTTGTTTTTATTATTTGTATTTTCATCGCTATCAGTTTTTCTAAAATTGAAAAAAAATGACGTCACGCGAAAAGCAACTGCGCGAATTGAATTTACGCAAACCCCTAGACCATAACTCTTGGGACATCGGAAAACAACTCCGAATCGTGCAGTCAACGGTAAGTCGTGTGACCAAACGTTACAAAAAATCTCTGAGCATCGATCGGAAGGAGAAATGCGGTCAGAATGGATGTTATATTAGTGATCAGGATCATCAGTGTGTCCTGAAACCGTTTAAGCGGAATCCCAATGCTTCGGTCAGGAATGTGGCCAAGAAGTTGAATTTGTCCAAATCTTTCGTTCAGAGAGCTAAGGACCGGGAGGGATTGCATTCGTGCAAAGTGCAGAAGGCTCCAAATCGTGACGAATGGCAAAAGACGGTGCGGAAGTCACGGACCTCGATACTGACTAAGCACAAGTTTGATGGTGCGAGTGGTCTTGTCCGGTTTTGAACTGCAATGAGTATATTAAAAAATTACATTTACTCTAACTGTATAATGTTCAACAATTATCGATAATCCACATTCGAATATTACTGGAACTTCCTGGAATTTCTGATGAAAATATGTATCCAGTAGCATATTGGCCACATTTGAGTTCGTCACTCTGCTGAAGTGTAACAAGGGTTATTTGTGAATATCTAGGTAATCCCAACTGTCCTGGAGTGAGAGAACTTGAAATATACGGTAGAAAGGCTATATAAACTAACGTCATGTATTCAAGCATATTTATTGAATGTTTTTGAACGTAAAATTACACAAAAATATGATCCTGCGATGGTCAAGGTCATCCAAACTGTTCAAACATTATAAGGCTTTATGCCATTTACTAGGTCATCCAAACTATCCTTAAGATCAGAACGTAGGACCTACAGGTGTAACAAAAGCTTTTTGGGCTTTGCAAAGCTACGTTGTGTATTGAAACATATTCACTAAATATCTTGGAAAAAAAACAGACACTATAAGAAAAACTTCGGATGTTCTAGGTTATTCAAACAATTTTGGAGTTCAAAACCAGAAATCATCAGCTGTAACTGAAGCTTTCTGGACTAAATAGAGTAACATTATTTATTTGACCAAATTATGTGAGTCTCTTGGAAGGTAAACAGAGATAATGATGATATAATGGGATGTTCCAGGTCATTAAAACTGCCGTTGAGTTCAGAAGTTACCATCTACAGTCGTAACAGAAGCTTTATTATCAACAGGGTGCGGCAGAAAATAATGCGAAAAATGGTTCGATTTCTTTCAAATCCTATTTTCAACTAATTCAAGCAATAATATCAACATTATCGAGTGCAGTTATCTTTATAAAGTCCTTTTAAACAAATTTATTCAATGTATCCTCCATTTTTATTAATAACATGCTCGAGCCGACGTCAGAAGCCAGAGCAAGCCTTTCGGACGTAGTCCTCCGACATTGACTGCCATGTGCGAGTTATGGTTGACTTCAGGGTTTTCACACTAGGGTGTGATGTTTTGCAGGCTCGTGCTTCGACATATGCCCAAATCGAATAATCCAACGGATTAAGATCTGGACTGCTAGGGGGCCACAAATCCTACGGCCAAAACTTCATGTTATCGTTTAACCATTGTTGGGTTCGATTGGACGTGTGACACGGCGGTCCATCCTGCTGTTTTGGTCCTCGAAGAAGTTGACCTTCACCCAGGGAAGCACTTGGTCCTTTAAAATACCAATATACACTTTGGTATTGATTTTAACTCCAGCATCAATGAAAACAGGCGGCATTTTCAAACCGTTGGACGCCACCAAGCCAAACATCATGACACCAGCCGGATGTTTGGTTTGAAATTTGAATTTAACTTTTTCCGGAACGTTCTCTATTTTCTGCGCTGAAATGAACCGGTTCGTGCGGCTGTTGGCCACAGCATCGATGCTGAAAAGCTTTTCGTCGGAGAACAGGATTATCATTTTTTCCTTCTTCAACAAGGAAAGCAATCACTTGGAACGAGTCACTCATAGTTCCTTGACCCGGTCCGTAATCAAGTGGCGTTTCACTGTGGCTCTGGAAGATGCATGCAGGTCTTCTTTGATGATTTTCCGCATGGATTTCTCCGAAATATTGGCTTCCTTTGCAAGTTTTCTTATGGAACGCACCGGGTTGCGAGCAATTTTAGCACGGACCGATTTGATCACGTTCGGCGTGCGTGCAAAGCGCGGACGTCCGCTTCCCGGCTTCCGCTGCTTAGGACCATCCTGCAGGTACTTTTTTATGCGGTTAACTATTGCCAAATGGCACCCTACCACCTTGGCAATCTCTTTTGGCGTCTTCTGGGCGAGCAACAAACTGGTGATCACTTCTTTCGCGAACATTTTGACGAATTTGCAATAAAACAAATATAATGTTTGGATTCAGCACTTGAAAGTAAACATAAACAAGTACACTTTCGATAAAAAATAGTCACTAGTCCTTCAACACATGAGGTCATGTTCTTGAAACCATTGGCCACTATTCACAGTTTGAAAGAAACTTGTTATTTCCTGTGTTATCTAATGCACATACACCTATGGAATGATAGATTTGGTATACATTTTTGAGATATTTCCTGTTAATTCAGTATCGCCTAACCTAAATGGGGTCTGTTGTATGAAAGATTGCAGAAGATTACATTTTTTACGCTTGTTATGCTTACGAGATACAACTTTTCGCGTCTGTTAAAATTCATAATAATTTTCTGTGTTTTTGTCGTCGGCTTCCGGTTTTTGCTATTTCTTCCCGATTCAGGCTTACTGGCCATCAAAAATCGTTTCCCAAACATTTTTTAATCACATCGATGAACGATATTCTGGCAACTCGCAATGCGAGTGTTACTCCGCTTGCTTGTGATAATCGAAATTAAAAGAAATGCATTTCTCTGTACGCACAGGATTACAAAATTAGGGTTTTCAGATTTTTCAATTGCAAGGTCTTAGGAAATGCACCAAGGATAAATCGACTTCTTTTGATTGTAGCACCCTTTACACGTTGCGTTTGTCATTTGATACTTTTTTCAGCTGAATTTTATGATGTGCTTTGATGTTTTCTGAGTAATAAAATCAAGTTCTATAATAGTTCTGCGTTAATTTACAAGTAGATATAACTAACTTCAAACAAATCGTAAATTTACTAAAACATACTTTTTGTTGTTTTAGTTGAAAATGTTGCCTAGTAATATTCGAGTTGAGCACAATTTTCCATTTATTTCTATTTTTTTATGATCGTAAGGATCCGGCACCAATTTTTTCACATCGAAATTGTTCTACATTTAGAAACAGACAAAATTATGCTTACGATTAATTTGCAACACAAAAACTCAAGCAACTGCCACATTCCAATCCTTTTCATTCGACCACAAGGAATAGAATGCAGCAAGATCAGTTCACACTTCTTTCCCCTCGGGTGGAGGGTGTCATTCCCCTTCACTTTCGACTCGGCGACGACGGCGGTGACATGATGGCGCATTTTCTTTTCTCCCACCCGCTGCCCATATTAAGTTGGACAGAAATGACAAAACGACCCCGAGACGACGACGCGATGGATGACCGTCGAAGACCGGGTCTGCGCGACGGTTGTAAATATTTTCACGGTGATCATCTTCCTTTCCTCGTACCAGCGTACCGCGGATCTGCCTTCGCTTCAACCTCGCTAACCGAGAGCGCGAGTGGGAGCGGACATTTTGCTGCTCGCGCGGCGACGGTTTTCCTAGATTCATCCGTCTATGCGACATTTGGTTTGTGTGGATGTGGTTGTGGGTACATAGTCGTTGTCGCTTAACCTATCTCAAGGGATTCGTTCGCAAGTCCATTCGCGGTACTTTGGCTTTTTGGCCGATCGAGTTGAGTGAGATCCTGAACGTATTTTCCGAGAAGCAACAGAAGCAGTAGTGGCGTGGCGGGTGGAGTTGATCGTAAAAAGAAGGCGTATGAATTTTATTGAATCGTTTCAAGGACCATTTGGCGACCTATATTGTCGGGTTGGTGCGACTATTGGATGTTTTTGGCATCGATCTACCGAAGGTGTACAAAATAGAAAAAAAGGTATCCCCTTGTGTAGGTGCATGGTTCCGCATAGCTTCAAGTTCGGGTAGGCCTTCTGCGTGATCGAAAGGGGTTATAACCTCAAACCGGGCTGGCCGTTGTTGACGACGTTGCCGGGGTCGTTGTCGTGGTCGTGGTTTGGTGATGTGCCGTAAAACGGGGCCGCAGAGGCACTGTGAACCGGTTTGATGTGATTTGCAGTGACTCGAAGGTTGGGGAAAACAAAAGTGGAAGTTGTTTACTTGCAGCGTGGAAAAAGAAGAAAACACAGTGGAAAGAAGCCGTATGAAACTGTATGTGAGTTTTCATGTTTATTTCAGGGTGTCAGTGTGCGAGTGTGATTTTTGCTGATAGAAATACTTTTGGTGACAACGGGAAAGAATTTTAAAAATAAACAATATTCTGGTGGTGGAAGAATTTTTGTGTCTCGCGCGACAGGAAAGTGAATTGGGAAAGCGGTCGATGTGAGAAAAAGGGGGGGTTGCTAACGAGAAGAACACACACTAGAAGAGAAAGAAGATTCCCGAGAAGGGGAATACGACGCTGAGTAGTGGTTCACAGGTGCGAATGAGTGGATTCTACAGTCACATCAAGGTACATAAAAATGTAGTTATTATAGAACCTGTTTACACGGAAAATCTTTATAATATTGTTTTTCGTCGGGTACTCTGGGCTTTGTTAAAGGTTGTAAAATAAATATGCTTAAATCGACTGATCCTTCCAAACTCCCAATAAACTTTTCTCCGAGTGTAAATTTTAATATTATTTTTAAAAACTCAGGTTTTTATAACATTTTGAATTTGCAAAAACACTGCCACATGACCTGTTATTATTTCTTCTAATAATTTATTCGTACAGGCTCAATCGAATCAACTTAACAGAGCCAAATTTTCATGTTCAAATACATCAGGAACTCGTGTCTACCCTCGCTCTTTGAATTACACCTTCCAAAGCAATGTTATATAGCAAATACGTCAATCAAGCTCTTTGCCGTAACCCACTTCGAGATTCCCAGCTCGACGTATTGAGGGGAGGCTGAACTGGAGAGGGTCACACGAAACGAGTCTGAAGAGATAAACTTCTTAGTAATCGATACTGCGTCTAGTCTTTGCATATCAAATATCTTCACTGGAGAACTGCTGGTGTGCGTTACTACGCTCAATCTGGTGCAAAATGTCTTGTCACTTGCTAATTGCTGTAAAATAATTATCGTTATTATACTGCATAAACGACGTTTTCTTCTTCAGATAACAAAAACTCGAGAACAACTTCAGGGTGAAATAATTTCGAGAAGAAAATTGAATTTTTAACTAACGAACTTTTTTTTTCGTTTGAATACTATTACTTCTGTGATCCTATCATTGGCTATCAAGTCCAGTCTGAGATTCAGCATAACAGGAAAGTGTTGAGCTTTTTAAATTATTCTTAGAATTCTGAGGGAGTTTTTTTTATAAAGCACTTCTAAGAGCATCCATTGCGTACATTTGCTGAAATATTCCAAAAAATTCTGGAACAAACATCCCTGAGGTACAAGATCATACTTCCCAGAAGTTTAGGGGAGAACTTCCCCGAAAATCAAGAGAGGACTACACAGACCTTCAGAAAGAAGTTTTGGAAGAGGTCTTCTAAGAAGTTTGGAACTCTCCAGAAGTTCAGAAGTTCTTTGTAGAAATTCGAAAGGGAACTTCGCAGAAGTATAGGAAATACCTATCACGGAAGGGCACTACCTACACCCTTCGACATAGCCAGAAACAAACTTCCACAAAGCTCATAACGATCGTCCTAGAAGTTCAGGAGAAAACTTCTTCGTAGATCAGGAAAGCGCTTCCCAGAAGTTCGGAAACAAACTTCCCAAAAAGTTTATTTTGAACTGCCAAGAAGTGCAAAGTTTGAATTACGTTTATTTCATTTGCTTCTGATTGTAGTGTGTTTATTCGTATGTTTGCTCAATGAGTATTTGCCTTAGGTCACTAGGACACTAAAAGAAGATAATGATTAGATTTCAACGGGATGTTGTTGAACAGGAGCTCCAAATCAGCCTGCCCATTTCAATGAAAGGTGGAATAAAACGAAATCTAATTTCTCCTGGTTTTAAGTAGTGCTAACTGTACACATGACTTCCCATCTCTTTTGAAGCCATCCGAAACCCTTTATGCCCGGATTTTAAGAACAGAGGCCTTTTCTAGAATGTTATCATATGATGACATTGTTGAAGGTATCTTTAAGAACTTCCAAATATCTGACCCTCTTCAAAGCATTGTTCTGGCAATATTTCCTACTGTGAAGACTTTTTTTTGCAGTTTTTGATAATTAAGTGGTCCCTTCTTGCAGCAATCATTTTCTTCGATGGATAATTTTCCAAAAGAGCTAGAGAGCTTTTTCTGAGTTCCGAAGAGAACATTTCAGGACTTCAGAATGAAGATTTCTTTAAGTTCAGGAAGAAACCTCTCCTAAGAACAGAAATATACTTTCCAGGAGCATAGGGGGCGCTTCCTAGTAGTTGGATCAAGCATTTTTATGGATTTAAGGAGACAACTTCCCAAAAGCTCAAAAAATGTCTTCTCGGAAGTTCAGGAAGAAACTTTAAACAAATTTGGGGAATTTTTCCTAGATATTCTGGACAGGGTTTTCCCAAAGTTACTGTGAAAATTTCTCTGGAGTTCAGGATGGGACTTATTAGAAGTTCAAAAATAATTAGCTCAGCAAAAACGAAGGGTAGTACCTGTTAGTTCAAAATGGAATTTCTCAAATTTTTTGGAAAGAACTTCTCTAAAGTTTAGAAGAGGACTTCCTAAAATTTTAGTAGGAAGGACATTGAAATGCTAGGAAGTTTTCTTGAAGTTCAGTTATTCCCAGAAGTACAGGAAGACTCTTCTGAGAAATACAGGAAGAAACTGTCCAGAAGTATAGGGTGTACTTCGTAGTAGATCAAGCAGGAATCGCTCAGAAAAATATTCCCGATGTTCAGAAGAAAACTTTTTTGAAGCTCAGAAGAGGACTTTGGAGAAGTTCAGGAAGACACTTTCAAAAAATTTATGAAGTTTTTCTTAAAGTTCTGGAGAGAACTTTCCCAGGGTTTTGGGGAAATTTGTCCCGTTGCTCAGGATGAAACTTTAATTTTAGAGAAAAACTTACCCAATTTTTCTGATCGATTAAGATGTAAATTTCCAAGAAAATCAGGAGGATTATGTTAGTTATCGCTGAATTAATGACATATTTGGGTCATTAGAAGTAAAATGGCGATGGAGTTGTACACAGCCCGAAAAATTAGTGTAAAGTTCTGTTCAAAATCTCTTCTAAGATATTTCATGAACTGTTGATAATATTGTAGGCAAAATCCCAGCTTTGTTAACAATATTTTACCAAGCTGCTGCTTCGGTTGGAAGCAAATAAATTAACATGTTTTAATATTTGATACAAGATGATAATTGATCTAAGAAAATTTGGATTTTTTTCTATGTGGGAAAATAGTTGATGATGATGATGATGATGATTAGATACTACCATCTATTGTAGCAAGGTAACTTTCCATAGCAGTGGAATAATCTGAAAAACGATTTGATCAGGATTCTATTGTTGTTTGTGATCATCAAGCTCCTGTGTGTAAGCAGATACACTTACGCAAAACCCGCGAATATAGGGAAGAGAACGTCCTTCCAGAAGCAAGTTCACATCCACAGCATTAGAATCGAGCCCTCGATTGACAGAATAAACCCAATAGATGGGGTCGAAGAGCCCGCCCTCGTTCCGCGAATTGTTAACAATAGGGAGGACGCAGTCCCATACTCCCTATCCAAACCGTTTCACTTGGGTGCCCTGATGGTCCCTCCGTTTCCCCGTTATGTATTAGGTCGTGGATATTCAGTATATTTTGAAGTGGTTATTTGATGGCTTACCATTTGTCCGTTCATTACATATTGCTCTGTGTTGTCTCGATGTTTTTCCTTTTGAAGAGTTGACTTTAGGATGTAATATGGTATTGCTCGCGGTCATAGAATAGGATAGAGAACAGAAGAAAAGGTAACAGTCTATGCGCATGAGATTTTCATGGTGATATTTTCACAACGGCCGTTCAGAATGGTTCGACGGATGCATATGAGAGATCATTCCCGATGAGTTTCCACTCGTTTACTCAATTCCATCATGTTTGGTTATAGAAGACAAGAAACGTTTCACTTTCACTTGGTTATAGAAGACATGAAACGTTACACATCACAGGAGCGCGTAATTCCAGGGAAGTATTCGGAGTATATATGTTTTAGCACAGTTAGTGATGGCCAGATCAAGAGATATAAAGCTCGGCTCGTGGTAAAGAGATGTTTGCAGCGGTCCAGCATCGATTACACCGAAATCTATTCTCCGGTTGTGCGGTATTCTACGATGCGCTACCTGATGGCTCTGGCGGTGCAATGCAATCTGGACATTGAGCAAATGGACGCAGTAACAGCATTTATGCATGGAAAGCTCAAGAATGAAGACATCTACATGGAGGGTGCGCCAGCTGAAACGGGCGTTATACGGACTGAAGCAATCAAGTTGGGTTTGGAACAACCAGTTGGACGAAGCATTGCGAGAGTTCGGTTTAACTCAGTCGAAGCAGGACCCTTGTCTGTACTTCATCATGGAAGGAAAGAAAATGACATTCGTTACCGTGTATGTTGATGATTTTCTGGTGTTCACTAACGATGCAGTAATGAAGAAGAAGCCGAAAGAATAGCCGAATCAAGATGGATTTCGGCGAAGCAATGTTTTGTTTGGGCATAATGATCACCAGAGATCGTCAGAACGGTCCTGAAGAAATACAATATGGCGAACTCCAACCTCGTGACTACTCCTGCGGATCAAAGTTTGAAGCACGACAAGACTATGAGCACGACCACTCGGGAAGAACTAGAATCAATGCGAGGCGTGCCCTTCAAGTTGGTCCCCTTCTGTATGCGGCACAGGACACCAGACTGGATATTGCATATTCGGTTAACGTAGTGAGTGAATTTTGTAACAGTCCCGGGCAGCTTGGCTGGAAAGCTGTGAAGAGAATTTTACGTTATCTTCGTGGAACAAGACTGGAATATTCTGCAGACGGAAACCCCCAGCTATACCGATGCGGATTGGGGAGGATACGTAGATACCCAGAAATCAACCAGCGGATACATTTTTATCAATATGGGAGAAACAGTCTCGTGGAGCGTGAAGCGGCAGTCATCTGTAGCCTTATCATCTTGCGAGGCAGAATTTATGGCTCTCTTGGCGAAACTAAAAGAAACGCTCTGGTGACAGCAGTTGCTGGAGCAATTTTATGAGAAGACGGCGGTACCAGTTTTATGTGACAACCAATTTGCAATTTGTATCGCCCGAAACAATGGATTGAACCCCTGGACCAAACATATATCCATCCGGTATCATTTCGTAAAGGATGTAATCGAAAATGGTGATATTCAAATAGACTACATCTCCACGAAGAAACAAGTGGCAGATGGGTTTACAAAGGCTTTGTCGAAGTTAAAGCAGGAAGAATTCCGGAAGCTGATTGGTATCGTACCACAGAGAACAGACATCTAGGCTAGAACATTTTCTTCCCAATTTACTGTCTAAATTTTCAAAAGCAAACCGTTGGAAAGCGCCTAGTCTAGGTTTCACCAAACTAAAATCGACAGCCTATCAAATCTCAAGGCGCGCAGGTGGCGCCATCAACATACGAATCACCAAAACTAACGGAAACAAGCTGTAATTTTAAAATGGCAGTTACAGAAATATACACACTGAGGGCACTCTAGCTTGGATGTCTGTTCTCTGTGATCATACGTCAAGGAGGAGTGAAGTGATATAACCTACGATCACAGTTAGCAGGCCATAGTAACCGGAACTTGTTGATAGTATGTAAAGAGTGAGAAAAATTCCTTGTTCAGACTTTGTATACTTCACACGTATTTCATTTCCACTACAAGTAAAAGGGTATAGATTCCATTGAGAAAGACATCAATCTGCCAAATTGCCCTCAGTTGCGGCCCATCGAACGCTATTGGGTGATTGGTAAGAGGGTCTCCAAAAAGACTGGTAAAGTATTTGGGCTGAGCCGTCCAAAAAATGTGATGAAAAACTTGTCCGGAACTTGATGAAAAGTGTTTTTTTTTTCATAACAGAATGATATTAATTTTATCCTTTCCTTACAATGTTCGAATTCAATCCCGTGCAATAAAGAATCATCCATTTGTTTGAATAAAACATTATTTTTTTTATATGGTGTCAAAGAAAAATATGTGGATAACATATTTTCGATACAGTACTTATATTCTCTCATCAAAGCACTTTACTGGATATATTCATGTAATAACTGTGTTATTTAGATTGAATTCAATTGACTTTAAAACTGTGAGTTATTCCGTTAAGTTACATTTTTTTTTCAAATATTTTTGAGCTTCATTAAAAGACTTTCAAGCCGTTCTATTTAATTCTGTGGATTGTTATAGAAAAATGATAACGGAGCAAATCAATGTAAACAAACAAAACCGGCAGATTTGTGCACGACTCTGCAAAAATACTCATAAAATGTTGGACTCTACTTAGCTTCCCTAGAAAATGTAAATAACGCTTCAACAGTCAAATGAATTGCATTATGCAACTATTTAGTGAGAAAAAGTTGAGGCTATCTTACTTACTTTAATACAAGCCTTAATATCTTAATCTGCATGATGGAAAACGGCTCATTATGGCCTTTTTTGTCCGATGCAGTGCCTATGTAAAAAACCTAAACATTATTTCTGTACATTCGCTACACAAATCAAAATCTATTTTAAAAACCGTTGCCGTTTCCGTTTTAGCATTGCTCACCTTTAGCATTGCACCACCCTCACCAGTTTAGCTGACAAATTTTCGGCGTAAGCGCGAACTAAAAATAATCACATCCGCCTACTTTAGGACGATGTGCCAAACTATTCGTGGATTTCTTATTTAGACGGGTTGGTATAGGTGATCTTTAACTGATCAACTCACTCACGCTATTTTGTAATCGCCGAATCTAAATACACAGAGATTTATCACCTATTAAGACGGACATCGTATAACGAAGGCGGACAAGTGTGAAATTTGAATTGTCCTACAGCCACACAAGAGACTAATTAAAGCAAAGAGCATTCTGTCTAACCGAGTCACAGACAATCGACAATCGCCTAGCTTCTCGACATAATGAAAGAGCAACCAAAATCAACTCGTGAGGGTAAAACCAGTGACGTTACATGGTGGGAGTTAGAGGGACGTCAGTGTTGAGTAGTTCTAAAATGGGTGAAATTATTTTCAATTTTATGATTTTCCTGCATTATCACTAGGAATGACTGCTCTAGGAGATCACTTAATTTCAAATCGTTTTCGCGGTTCACTCGCATCTTCATCATTCGTCCATTTTTGGCTGATTCGAATGTGAAGATCGATAAAGAAGAACCCTCTCTGGGTGTCACCCCGTGTCGCTACGCCGCTGAAGTCTTCATCGAATGCAAATTTCTTTTCTGAGATTTGCTCAAGGCTGCCGACTCCTGCAGTGTCGTGGTTTGAAGCTTCCGAACAAGTGTCACCGAGCTGCTTTCTGAAATTATTTCTTATCCGAAATCAAAGGGATTTTCTTTCCTCTGTTTGTTACTTGCCATTTTGAATGGAGGAGGACGGTGCCGGCAAGGAGGAAGCTAGAATGGTGAGAATTTGATTCGCGGAAATGCTGTGAATTCAATATCTACGGTATATTGCAACGGCAGCCCGTGGGATGGATGGACAGATTGATGAGTTTGGCAAGAAATTATGATACATTCTTGATGATATTTGAGGCGATGCCAAGGGCAAAAATTACTCGAAATAAAAAAAAGTAATTTCCTGTCAGTGAAGTGATTGGAGTGCGAGGTGAAATAGGTTGGGTTGTTTTCGCTTTTGTGTGTATTATGATTTTTTTCGATTTTCAACGACGTACGAGAGATTTGATGTTGGCTTTTCCATGTACATTGCGTTATCCAATTGAAGGTCGGTATTTATTAAGGAAGCTGAAAACTCTAGCGGTATTGCTCTATGGAATTTCTATTACGAATCATGCAAAATACAAGTTTTTTTGCTGCCCAATCTAGCCGAAGTCAGAATTCTGAAACGACATATGATTTTTTTGGAAGTCACAATACCATAATTGAGGAATACAATTTTAAAATATGCATGATGAGTATTGTTTAAGGAACTTCTTGAAGGTTCGCACAAAATCCTTCGCAAACTTTACGTTCTTGAAGTTTTTCTAACTCGACAATGCTCCTCAAAAATGGCCCACGTACTTTTCCATCGGGTCATTTTGCATCAGAAAGGTAGATTTTCTATCAGAAAGCAAGATATAATACGGCTAATAATTGGCTTATTAAACGGATTTAATTGGCCTCACATTTTCGTAAAAACGAACTATGAATTTGTAGCCAGGCTGAAATTGCCAATCTTTAACTAGTCACTGAAACTCATTGACCAATTTTATATTACGACTCGTAGTCGTTTTCAATCGTCCAATCGTTTCAGTCGTTTCTCAATGACTCAAAAAGAATGAAGTTTTTTATTTGTGTGTATCTGTCTTTGACAGGGGCTCTGCGTTGCTGTCAACCATATGTACACTGAACCCAAACATCATCCCAAGATTGTCTGAAAAGTAATTCGATTGCGCCCTTTAACGAAAAGCATTCTGAAATCGGATGATTGTCTTATGGTTAGATCCGTATGACGATCATCCATGTTTTGTATGACAATCAACCAAATTTAATATGAAGTTTGTTTTAAAACTGTGTAGATTATAGGCGATTTATGAATAATTTGATACAAATCAACGACATAGAATTATTTCACATAACACTTCCTCAACGGTTGAGCAAAGATTGCAACGGGAGCACAAACATTGAAGGTGTCTGGAAATATTTTTCCGTTACCCCGTAGAAAGCGAGTGGGTTTCGATTGTTTATTCGTGATGGTATCAGTTCGATTGATAGGTTTTCACCGAATGAGCTAAAATAGAATGTATGTCATCCTCATTTCGAATAATTTCGTTATAGCAACGAACAATATGCAAATAGCGATTTGAAATTGGTTCACTGTTGTAGAACCCCTTGGTCCGAAGTACACCTGGAAGTCAGCACCTTGCTGTACATATTTGCGCCTTTGTTTTGATTTGCTGTGTTATTTTGACAGAATATTTGAGAGTGTGTTCGTGTGAGTTCATTATTAGGGGCGCATTATTGAGCTTGGGACCGAGCTTGGGACCGATGTGCTAGTACTGACTGAGCCAAGAAAAAAATCGTATTTGTATGGGACCTACTGGTCTTAGAGTTAGTCTATGGTTATAGGGCTTTTCCAATGCCATAAGCATCCCACTTTGGGATGACGATTTTTCATACTGCGTGCATTCGAATTTGAACGGGAGGTCAATTCACTTCACGTATTAATAGTACATATTAGTAGTATTATCATCAGGTTTTTAGAAAATCGTCCTCCGTCTTGGATCTATCATTCAAAAAAGCGATTTTAATGTTTCGATATCAATCGACTCATTCGATAAAAGGAGTATGTTTGGGTTCAGTGTAGTTCTCATTTTGACAATTCTAGACAAAATAGTCAAAAGGTCGAAAGTAACATTTGTAAACAAAGACCTCTAGCGTATTTTTCTGGGATCTGCTTGCTCCCACAACCAAAATAGCACCAGAAACAGATAGAGGGAGTTATTACCTTCCCATCGGTAGTGGATACAGATGTTAGCAACCTGGCATTTCCAAGAAATTTACGTTTAAGTCATTGTTTACAATAGTTCATTTCGACCTTTTGACTGTTTGTCTAGAATTTTTGAATCTGACAACTGAAATCGACAAAGATTTTTCATTGGGGCCTAACTGACAACGTTAACAATTCGACATGGAGTTTTCATAAGGACCAATGTCGCAAACGTAAACAATGGCATCTTTCGCGAATTTCTCGAGAATGCTAACTTAATCTTAGTGAACAACTACGATGATTGTACAGAATAGGAGCTCCTCCTCACAATAGAAGTCTTCGTTTATTTGAGCGAGTTTGCATTTTCCAGAAACTTGCGGAAGAAGCCATTCTTCTCTTATGAAAACTCCATGTCTTATTTCTTCTTTCTTGAATTTGTTGCCTTTGAAACTAGAATAGAATTGGATAGAATTGGAAGCCATTCTTCACTTATGAAAACTCCATGTCTTATTTCTTCTTTCTTGAATTTGTTGCCTTTGAAACTAGAATAGAATTGGATAGAATTGGACGCATACATGGGTGAAATCTGTATCCACATTAATCCGGACACTTTCAAATCATTGTAACTTTTGATATATTGCACGTAGGAAAGAAAAATTTCACTGTGGTATAACTGAGGGTCTATGATGAAAAAGACTATTATTGATGTTTACATTTCATGTTTAGTATTCAAGATGGCGACGAAAGAAAAACAAGTGCGCGAACGAATTTTGTACGGGCGTACGGCAAATCCTGACTTGTCAATACGAACCTTTGCAATAACATTGGATTTGCCTAAATTCACTGTTCACGATGTGCTCTAATCAATTTCAGAACGTTTGACAGTGGAGAGGAAACCGAGAAGTGACGAAAACATTCGACGCGCTGATCCTGTCATGGACCGAAAGGTGAAAAGGATATTAACGTAAAACCCAAATCTCTTCATTCGAACGGTGGCTCGTAAAATAGGGATGTCGCCTGGGTTTGTCCAAAAATCAAAACAGCGTTTGGGACTTAAGTCGTATAAAGTTAAAACAGTTCCAAATCGCAACGACAAACAGAAGTTGGCAGCAAAATCACGGGCTCGACGTTTGTACTGCGAATATTTGACGAAGTTTTTGCGTTGTTATGGACGATGAAACTTATGTCCTGGAGGATTTCAAGCAGCTTCCAGGGCTGGCTTTTTATTCTGCTATGGCCAGAAATGCTACCTCTGAGCATTGCATAACGAAGAAGGCATCGAAATTTCCCAAAAAATACCTTGTGTGGCAAGCAATTTGCACGTGTGGCAAAAAGAGTAAATCTTTCGTCACTACAGGCACAATCAACAAGGAGATCTATCAGAAAGAGTGTGTTGGGGGGAGGGGTATTTTTCTTCACTAATCTCGACAGCAAACACAATTTTGCGTAATGTAAGCTTCAAGCTACAAATTGGAAGTATTTATTAGAATAACATAATTAGTCTAAGCTATATTTTTAGGATTACTCACAATTTTAGTGTCGAAAGTTCGAAAGGCAGAAAAATCCTATCTTCGACGCACGTAGTTTTAGGTTAGCTGTAATTCATAGTTTGTAAGTTAGGTTTTAAGTTCATATGATAACATTTAATTCCACTTACAGTAGTTTTTTTTTTTTTTTTATAATCCATTTATTTGACAAGGCTCAAATGCGTTAGCTTTGCGGAGCCGTTATTCTGTGTACATTTAAATTTAGCTTTCTTAATACTAATGTTAGTTGGACGGGCCGAATACTCGCGGCTTCCTCGAGGTTAAGGAATACAATATTTGAATGTTGGATACTTGGAAAAGGATTGAGGGCAAGGAACGAAGGAGAGAACTGTTATTGTTGTAGCTGTAGCACTGTAGGCAGTGCTCTGGATCTCGGAGTGTAAACGAGCTGAAAAGAGATACAAAAAAGGGGTTAAGGGGAGGGGAGGGGGGTACAAAAGGGGAACCACGATGAGGGGGGAAGAATTGAAAAGTACAAGACCAAACGCAACTAAATTTTCAAAGCGATCCGTTTTAGAAAAAATCGTAGATTAATTTCTATGTATTCGAGATCGCGGCAGGCCAGAACGTCTCTAATTGGTTTAGCAGGTTGTTTTCCTCGGGCCCTGAGGGAATCACATAAGTCGGATCTCGCCACATGATATAAGGTGCATGACCAGACAACATGCTCGATGTCGTGATAACCGTTACCACAGGCACACAAACTGCTATCTGTGAGCTCAATCCTATAGAGATGCGCGTTTAAGGAACAATGGTTGGACATGAGCCTTGACATTACGCGGATAAAATCGCGGCTCATGTTCAACCCTTTGAACCATGATTTTCTCGAAACCTGTGGGAGAATAGAATGTAGCCATCTTCCCAGATCATCGTCATTCCACTTTTGTTGCCAGTTGATGAGAACTCTGCTGACGAGCAATTGTAAAATTCATTGAAGGCGATTTGTCGCTCGTAAATATCGCCTTCCATAGCGCCCACCTTAGCCAGTGAGTCCGCTTTCTCATTACCCGGTATAGAGCAATGAGAAGGGACCCATGCTAAAGTGATATTGTGTGAGCTGTTGGATAAAGCACTCAGTGACGACCGTATTTCACGCAGGAAATACGTCGAGTGCTTCATCGGCCTGATTGAACGAATAGCCTCCAGAGAACTTAGGCTATCCGAAAATATGAAATAATGACCAGGGGGAAGTGAGGCGATCCAGCTTCTGATGCGTACGATATAGCTGCAAGTTCCGCAACGTATATCGAACAAGGATTCTGGAGCTTGTATGAGGCGCTATGAAGATCGTTGAATACACCAAATCCAGTGGACGCATTGATTTTTGACCCATCTGTGTAAAACTTCATCTCTGATGTAACGTGGCGGTACTTGCTCGCGAAAACCGAAGGTACAATTGTCGAACGATGGGGCTCTGGAATTCCCTGAATTTCCTGTCTCATCGTAAGATCGAGTCTCACAGACGAGCAAAAGGGTCAGGAAAATCCGTCCGATTGGGATTGAACGAGGATGGGCCAATCTCCAGAGTCATGTACTCATAGTACAAGCTCATGAATCGTGTTTGAGGATTTCGCTCAAGCAACTTTTCAAAGTTTTCGATTACCAATGGGTTCAATATTTCGCAACGGATGAGAAACCGGAACGACAATTCCGCGAAACGATCGGTTAACGGAAGTACTCCGGCGAGTACTTCGACGGCTCATAGTATGCGTCGAGTGCATACAGCCTAGAGCGATTCGAAGGCAACGGTATTGAATCCGTTGTAGCTTCAAGATGTGTGTGTTGGCCGCCGATTGGAAACAAAAGCTACCATATTCCAAGACCGACAGGATGGTAGTTTGATATAACCTTATAAGATCTCCCGGGTCGGCGCCCCACCAAGTGCCGGTGATGGATCGAAAAAAATTGGTTCTTTGTTGGCACTTTTGCTTTAGATACGCAACATGCTTTCCCCAAGTGCATTTGGAATCGAACCAGATACCTAAATACTTGAAAGACATGCTATGAGGGATTGTTTTACCCGTGAGTTGAAGCTGGAACTGTGCTGGAAAAATGCTTCCTAGAAAAAACAACCATCTCAGTTTTCTCGGGAGAAAATCGATACCTAGCTTCATTGCCCAAGAAGACAAACTGTCTAGGGTATCTTGCAATGGTTTTTGCAGGTACGATGCATTAGGTCCAACAACGGAGATCACGCCGTCATCTGCAAGCTGCCTTAGCGTGCAATTTTCAGCAAGACATTCATCAATGTCTTGGACATAGAAGTTGTTACAGAAGGGGGCTTAAACATGAGCCCTGAGGGAGACCCATGTAGCTAAGTCGTGATGTTGTCGAGTTTCCATGAGAAAAGCTCATATTTTTCTCGGACAACAAATTGTTCAAAAAGTTGTTTAAAATTGGTGAAAGCCCACTAGCGTGGAGTTTGTCCGAAAGGACTTCGATGCATACAGAATCAAAAACCCCTTGAGTGTCCAAGAAAACTGAACCCATTTGCTTTTTTCAGCAAAGGCTAGTTGAATTTCAGTTGAAAGCAACGCCAGGCAGTCGTTCGTTCCTTTGCCTTTGCGGAAACCAAATTGCGTATCTGATAGAAAGCCATCTCGTCTCAACCCACTTGTCCAGACGAAGAAGAATCATTTTCTCCAATAACTTCCGAATGCACGATAGCATGGCGATGGGACGGTACGAGTTATAGTCTGGCGCGGGTTTACCGGGTTTCTGAATGGCAATTACTCTCACTTGCCTCCACTCATCCGGAACAACGTTGAGCTCCAGAAACTGATTGAACAAGTTCAACAAGCGCCTCTTCGCGACGCCTGGGAGGGTGTTTAAGCAAGTTGAACTTAATTCTATCCATTCCCGGAGCTGAGTTGTTACAAGACAGAAGGGCAATTGAAAATTCTACCATTGAAAATGGAGAGTCCATTTCATTCTTTTTCGACGGAGCATCGCGATCGTTTTTTCTGAAACGGTACAAAATCAGGTACAAACTTTGCGCGCAAAATCATAAATCCATCTGTTAGAGTACTCCGTGTCTTCGTTGACCGACGATACCACGTTCCGCATTCTCTTTCCGACATTCCAGAGTGTTTTCATGGAAGTTTCTCGCGTTAACCCTTCGACGAACCGGACGCCAATAACCGCGCTTTTTGGCTTTGATCAAGCTCTTGAACGTTTTCTCCAGGCCCATAAACCGCTCGTAATATTCGACCGAACCGTGTTTACGAAATAGTTTATACGCAGAGGACTTCTCATTATTCGCGTCGGAACATTCTTTATCCCACCACACTGTGGGAGGACGTTTACGAGGTGGTTACACCGGGAACAGGCTTCGTTTGTGCTTGAAGTGCGCAATCGATGATAAGACGCGACAGAAAGGAGTACTCTTCCAGCGGAAGGAGAGTCTCAACCGAATCAACTCCTTCAAGGATCGCGTTCGCGTACTTCTTCCAGTCGATGTTTTTCGTAAGATCGTAGGTGATGTTAATTGGTCGTTGCGTCGATGAACCGTTGGAAATCGAGATTTTGATGGGTAAATGATCACTACCGTAGGGGTCCTGGATTACTTCCCACGAGCAATCCAACGATAGTGTGTTCGAACAAAGTGACAAATCTAGTCTGCTCTCTTTAGCTGGAGGTTTGGCTACGCATGTTACTTCTCCAGTGTTAATGATGGTCATATTGAAATTGTCGCAAAGGTCGTAAATTATACTTGAGCGGTGGTCGTCGTATAGCTCCCCCATCCTGTACCGTGCGAATTGAAATCCCTGAAATCAGCCGAGGCTCAGGTATTACCGAGCAGATATCCGATAGAGCTCGTCGAGAGACGGCCGTTTTCGGAGGGATGTATACCGAGACAATACTGAGGCTTTTGCCTCGAATATTCACCTGGCATGCGACAATTTCTGATTCCCGATACTGATGGCAAATCGATCCTATAAAAGGAGTGAAGCTTGTTGACTCCCAAAAGCACACCTCCATACGAATCTGTCCGATCGAGCCGGATAATGTTGAAATCCTTAAGGGGTAGAATAACGGTTGGAGAAAGCCATGTTTCGCCTAGAGCAAATGCGTCACATTGTAAGTCGTTCAATAAAACTTTCAAAACATCAAGTTTTGGAAAATGCTTCTACAGTTCCACTGTAGAATAGATATCATATCCTCCTTGGTAAATTAGCCATCGAGGGATACGAATGAACCAAGCAAAGGCCACTTAGAAGCTAATCGCTTCAAAAGTGTTTTGAGGATTGGAAGCATCATACTAATGATGTTCCGAAGAGGGTCAGAGATGTTGAACACATCAAGAATGCTATCCACAATGCCAGAAAGTGTGAACATGGCGCCACTCTGTTCTGGTTTTGAAACTGGGACATCTGGGGTTTTAGATGAACCTGGAAGTCGTGGAAAGTCCTTTTCAAAATCGAAAGACTTGAATCCCGGCGGAGGGCCTTTCGGGGCATTTCCGCGACCTCTTGAAGTTTTCCAAGGAGGCTTGGGAGTCAACACGAGTTGTTTTATTGGGCTGAAGCGGAACATTTTTCGCTCGCTTCCTAGAGGCACCTTTGAAAACTGAAATGACTTCCTCACCAACCTCTGTGTCAGAGTCGTCCTCATCAACTGGGAGAAGGTTGAACTGGTTGTTGTTGTTGCTGCTTTGGATGATACTGGGAGGAGGGTTAAAGTCTTCAAGATCTCTACAAAGGAACGCTGAGAGCGAGCCTTCAGAGACCGTTTAAGTTTTCTCCTTGCTCTTTGTACCTCGGGCAGTCGGCAAGAGCATGCAGAGTTCCCGAACAATAAACGCATTTCGGGGGAGTAGAACAGGGACCCTCCGTATGCTTTTCTCCACACCGGTCGCAGCGTGGCTTGTTGCCACAGAAGTCGGCCGATGTGACCGAGTTGTTTGCACTTGGTGCAGTGCATTACCTTCGGTACAAACAATCGCACAGGAATTCGAACCCTCCCAATTTTGACGTAATCTGGAAGTGCCGACCCGGAGAAGGTCACACGAAAGGAGTCGGACGGCGTGTACGTTTTTTCGTACCAACAATGTTCGTGGAATGCATTTGATGCAATCCAGAATTTTACTGAAGGGAGATTGGGGTTCTTGAAGACACCAACCCCGTTGTTAAGGAAAGCATCGCGACTCATGCTCGCCTCGTTGACCACTCCCTCTACTTCCACGTCGCGACAGGGTATATATACCCTATACTCTAGGGTAAAAACTCACAGGCAACAATCTCGTTCGCCTGTCTACGGTCACCAACAGTGACGCGTAGCTTGTCTGGCCGCACCTTTAAAATATCGGTCACGGACGAGAAATGCTTGAATAGATCTTTTTTGGATCTGATTCACATTCAAAGGTTTCTGTTTGGGCCGGAAAAAACAACCCATGGACCTTTCGAGTCGTCCGGGTATACCTTATGGCGGAGGGCAGCAGTAGATTGTGAGTCATTTGGATGAGGCTCGGGCGGGGAAGTGGAGGGGATGGTGGAAGTTTGATCTTCGGGATTGCTCCGGATTTCTTTCTTGACGAAAATGTTTTCATTTCCACATCAGATGGCTCGTCGTCAGTGGAATCGGGAAACGAATCCCTCCGCCATCACTGATATTATCCATTGCAAGGCGTGCAGCCACCGCAAGCAGATTTCGAAAAAACCACCACTTATGCGAGGCAAAAACACAAACACACAAAAGACAAAGGAAAACGGGATTGAGAGAGAAAAAACTCTTTGTTGGGTAGGGCAGGAAGGGCAAACGACGAAAGTCAAGGGAAACAATGGGCAAAAATTTATTGCTACTTAACGGGTTTCATCGATGCAGCTCACACCGCGTGTACGGGAACGTTGATTCTCGCTGATGTGGTGGTGATCGATGTTGATTACTCAGGAGAACTGATGAATCGGTGTGATGAATACGATTGATCGACGAACCAACCGTCGGACTCGCCGGGGATGGCCGCTTCCGCGAAGAGCGCTGTTTTCTAGATGTGCGACTAACTCTAACACTGGTTCACTTGCACACTTACTTTTCGGGAATAGAAAGATTAAAAAACCCGATCGATACGGGAAAAAAAAAAACACTTTCCGAAACCGTCTCGCAAACGCAGAGGAAACACGACTTATACGGGCAACGCTCGACAGTGGAATGACTTACAGTAGTTAGCGCGATAAGTATTTAAATTTCACTAACTTTAAATTACTTTTAACTAGATTTAGTAGCTAATAATGTCTAAAATATTTAATGTTTATCGATGGCAAAAGCAAAGGCGTGTGTCACTAGCAACAATGATTCGTCAGATCTCTTCACTTCTCGATGTTTTGACATTTCTCTCCGTTCGCAGTCGTATGTATTAGACCGTTCAGGGTCTGGTTGCCAGAGTGCCTGGAAGTATGTCGATACCGTCGGCGTAACGAGGGGTGTTGTCGTCACATAGCCCCGCCCGTAAACCGAGGTTATGTTCCTGGAGAATATCCTGAAGACTCCTAGGGTTTACGTTCCTCTCCGACGTCCAACACTGCGAGCTTGACTGCAGGTCGCCGTAAGACGCCGTTCGCCATCCGCACTTGTGCTTGGCGAACTCTTCCGTCACGGCCAACGAAGGTTTCCTCGATCCGTCCTCTGATCCACTGGTTCCTTCCAGTGCCGTTCAAAATGAGTACCAGATCGCCCACCTCGAGCTCCTTGACTTCATCGAACCACTTGCTCCGGCGGGTAATTACTGGCAGATACTCCTTAATCCACCTCTTCCAAAACTCGGCTACGATGTATTGAGCCATCTTCCAACTGCTACGGAGTGTAACACGAGTGTCGATGTCTGTAGTATGTTCGATTTTGTTACCACTTGAACTTCCTAAGAGGAAGTGGTTGGGTGTCAACGATTCCTGGTCCGCGGACTCCAGTGGAATGTACGTAAGTGGTCTGGAGTTGACCAACGCTTCTGCCTCGTATATGATGGTCTCCAACGTCTCGTCATTGGGTTTCCGAGGATGTTCCAGGGCTGTACCGATAGCTGACTTCACAGACCTCACGAGACGCTCCATGTGTGGAGCTGCTGGTGGGATGAGCTTCCACTCGGTTTGCGCATTCGTAAAGGTGGTGGCAAAAGCCTCGTTCCTTACCGCTATCTCCCCCTGTAGCTGCCGATTCGCACCTTGGAAGCAGGTGCCGTTATCTGAGTAAAATACTGCCGGCGATCCGCGTCGACATACGAATCTCCGGATAGCCATAACGCACGACTCCGTAGACAGACTGTGCACAACTTCCATGTGTACGGCACGAACGGTAAGGCAGGTGAATAGGGCGATCCATCGTTTCATCTGGCAGCGACCCACCTTGACTAACACCGGTCCAAAATAATCGACGCCAACATATGTAAATGGACGTACGAAAGGCTGCAGTCTTGTCTCAGGTAAAGGTGCCATTGCTGGTGTTTTTGGGACGGCCTTAGAAGTTCGACATTCTGTGCAATCCCTTGCCACTCTTTGCACGAGGGATCTCAGGTTTGCGACTTCGTAGCGCTGTCGCATTTCATTAACCACGGTTTCGCGGTTTGCACGACGAAACCGTCGATGGTACCAGACCCCAGCTCTTTCCAGCATCAAATTCTTTGGTTCATCTGCAATGGTTGCCCCTATTTCACGGAGAAGTTTCGCCGAGTTTGAGCGGAAGCGACAAATCTCAAAGCCTCCCTTCGAATGAACCAAGATAACCTCCTTTACGACCTCTACAGCTTCCTCAGCGGTCATAAAGCTGTCAAGGTAGTCATCCACGTAGTGGTTTTTAACAATTGCCGTGGCCGCACGCGGATACACTTCAGCGAACTCCTGCGCGTTAATGTTTTTGACATATTGCGCGGAGGCGGGTGAGCATGTCGCACCAAAGGTTGCGACGTCCATGACATAGACTTCGATGGGATCCGACGGTCTGTTACGCCATAGAAAGCACTGGGCTAGACGATCTTGGCTGCGAATTAGGAGTTGGTGAAACATCTCCTTGATGTCACCACAGACGGCTATCGGGAACTGACGGAAACGACTTAAAACTGCTGGTAGAGGTGTCAATAGATCTGGTCCCTTGAGAAGTTTCGAATTGAAGGAGACCCCATTCACCGTCGCCGCTGCGTCCCAAACTAACCTCACCTTGTTCGGTTTCTTCGGATGAACCACGACTCCCAGCGGTAGAAACCACGTACGTTTGCGATCCGCGTTCTTCAGCTCTGAGTCCGTTACCTTATGCGCGTAGCCCTTTTTCACGTACTCCGCAATTTGATCACGGACCCGCTCTTGCAGTGATGGATTCTTTGCAAGCTTTCTCTCCAGAGAGTGCAGACGTCGTACTGCCATTGGATAGCTCGCCATACGAGGCCGGTTTCATAGCCACGTTCTGCGCGTCTTGTCGTTTGTTCCAATATTGTTCTTGCCCGTATGTCTTCAGTCGAATCCAATGGTACACACGATCTAGGTAGACCGGCGTCTTCTAGGGCAAAGTAATCTCGAAGTTGATTATTTAGCTGGTGATCGGGATCGGTTGTGGCTGCTACATGGAAGTGAACTAAAGCTCGTTGTGTTGATATATCTGGGATACAGCCATATATGCCCCAGCCCAAGCGGCTCTTCGCTGCAATCGGGTCCATGGGTCCACCTTCGCGCAACTTCAAAGGCACGGTGAGACTAAGGTTGTCCAATCCAATCAGTAGCTTTGGTTGAATTAGATCATACTCGTCTACAGGAAGCCCGCGCAAATGCGGATATCGTTTGCCGAGTTCTTCATACTTCATCGTTTGAGCAGGCAACAATAAAGAGCTAACCGTCCTAACTCCCCAGAGCTTGTGCCGGTTTGGACGATGATGATGATGATGGTCCCGCCACTTACCCCTACAAAGGTTTGAGCTAGACGATTTATCTATTAGATAATTTATTTAAAAACAATTCAACCAGTTATGCAAAACCAAAAACGAACTGATTGTATCTACAGATATAAACTTCTTCCAAAACTGTTCATTTGCTTTACAGCGATATAATTGTGAAAAGCTATTGATGTCAACCACAAATGTTCGCAAATAAACCCAGCGATCAGAAAATTCTATTACAATTCAAATCACAGAATTCTCTATAAGGACATTATCAAAATACAAGCCAATATCCGATCTTGCCCGCTACAGAGTGAGGTTTCAACACGAATGGAACCGCCACCTTAGTTTTGGGCTGACCAAGGATATCCCCAAACAGGGAAATCAAGAAAATTTCCAAACCGAAAAAATCCTGGACCGGCCCTAGTCAAACTTTTACTTTCAACCACAACAGAACTGACAAAGAATTCCTCGACAATCAGCCAGACAACCCACTACTATTTCATGGCATCTTCTCAAGCCTCAAAGGCCAATATTTTTTTTGTAAATTCAAAAAAAATCCTTTATACCTGTATACCGCGCGCGAGGCTCAAACTTTTGAAGACTACTTTAAATTACAATAACAAAATAAAAACTTTAAATCCATCATCATCATCGAGGCGAAAAATATAGTTTGTTTGTGCCCCATGACAAATATAAAACATTTGACAATAAACCATACAGAATATCCGTTGTAGTAACTTCGTCAAGATACATAATTAGTCAAGAGTAAAAAGTTAACAGAGTAGCTGTTCAAAAGGCAGCTTTGATGTGTGAAATACATTGTCTCTTAAAATCTGTTAATGTTGCTGCACGTTTGATGTGTATAGGCATCGAATTGAAAACATTTATACCTTTAAAAAACAATGAATTTTGTGAAACTCCGTACAAAAAATATGGTGTTCTAACATCATCCGCGTTTCTAGTGTTATATCTATGAATGTCACTTCCTCTTTCAATTCGATTACACAAATATCGAGGCAGTAAACCGTTTATTACTTTAAAAATGAACACCATTGTCAAATACACAACTTTCTGCTTCACGGATAGCCACTGTAGGGCATCTAACAAAAAAGAGGAGGAAGTGAACCTGTTACATCTCAAGATCAACCGCATTATCTTATTTTGCAACCGCTGTAATCTCGATATTTGTGTTTGATTAGCTAAAAACAAAATGGAAGGGCAAAATTCAATGTGAGGAGAGATGATAGATTTGTACAATTGTATTTTACTAGCAATAGTTAAATCGTTTTTCAATCGGCAGAGAATACCGTACTTCTTGGCTATTTTCTTGATGACATCGTCAATGTGAGAGTCAAATTTTAATCTATCATCAATAATCACGCCAAGATATTTAATCTCACGAACGCGATCAATTGTCACATCATCAATTTTAACAGAGACATCTTCGTTAACTCGATTCCGCGAAATTACCATGAATTTAGTTTTACTTATGTTTAATTTCAACTGTTTGTACTTTAACCATCTACTTAGAGAACGTAAATCTGCATTCAAATGTGAAACGGCCTCCTCGAGGCTTTTAGCTGCAATGAACAACACGGTATCATCAGCAAAAAGATTAATATCACAAAATCGCAAGACTCGTCGCATGTCATTAATATATAGAATGAATAAAATGGGCCCTAATACACTCCCTTGTGGTACGCCAAGGCTGTTCTCCACAGGGCTCGAAACAGAATCATTAAAAGCCGTCCGTTGAGTTCTGTCAGACAAATAGCTTTCGAACCATCTGTATGCAGAACCCGAAAATCCAAAGCGCTTGATTGATTTTAACAACAAGGGCCGAGAAATCGTTTCAAAAGCGCGTTTCAGATCCAAAAAAACAGCAACAATCGTATCTTTACGCTCTACATTTTCTTTCCATTTTGCTAAAACTAAATTTAACGCTGTTTCACATGAATGACCTTCGCGATATCCCGATTGTTCCGGTGCAATCAAATTATTACTATTTAAATACGTTAACAGCTGGCCTTTTACAACAAGTTCCAAAATTTTCTCTAAAGTGTGCAACATGTTAATAGGACGAAACTCTTCGGCTTTAATCGTTCCAGCGACTTTTTGAATGGGAATAACTAAAGATTCTTTCCAAACTTGTGGCACGTGCCCAGTTTGCAGCGATTCATTAATAAGGTCCAGCAGGTTGTTTCCGATGACATTAAAGCAATCTTGTACTACTCTTGCAGTTACGTTATCCACTCCAGCCGTTTTGCTCAAAGAAAAGCAAATAGATTTAAGATCCTCTAACGTTATTGGGTGAAAACTTTCAAAACTACAGTTAATATTAATCGGCTGTTTTATTTCGTCTGGCTCATCTACTAAATTAATGGATTGATTGATTGACAAAATACTATCGACGAAATATTCATTAAATCTACATGCAATCGTGTCCTCTGACTGTTCTAATGTGCCATTGAAGGTTATGGATCGCGGTTTGCAATTACTAGGTTTTAACAAAGATTTCAAAATTTTCCATAACTCTTTGCTGTTGTTTTGATGCAAATCAATTTTCCTCTGAATATATTCACAACGAGTTTGTTTAACGCATTGCGAGTATTTGTTACGCTCGACTTTGTACCTATTCAAAACGATATTTCTATTAGTTCTACGCCATTTTTTGTACAGCTTGTCTCTTTTACGTTTGAGACGCAAAAGATCCAAATTGTACCAGCTGTTCGAGTTCTTTACTAACACAAATTTATTTTCAACTAGTTTATTGGTACATATTTTTAATACGTCTGTCAAAACAGCTGATTTCTGATCTAGAGAATCTAGATACGACCTCTCCCAGAAATCTCTAGCTGCACTCGCGGCGACCTTGGTTCTTCACGAGTTACCTTTCCCGTCCACTGCAACGTCAATGGCTCAACCGTTCCGGATACACCCAAGCGATCAGCCGTAGCTTGCTCCAAGAGTGTGGTTGATGACCCCTCATCAATGAAAGCGAATACGACCTCCGTCCGAGCCCCCGCATATAGAACTACTGGAAGCACTCGAAACATGGGGCAAAGACTGTTATTCTGCGTAAGATGGTTTGCAGAAATATTCAAGGAAGATGTGACAGGAGAAGAGTGGAGGAGTGTGTGGTGTTTTTGTCGGCAACCCTCAACCCCACATCCTTGCCAAGACTTGCACGGCCATTTGCCGTGACTATTTAGGCACGTACGGCATAAGCTTTTTTGGTGCACAATTTTCCACCGTTCATCGATGCTCTTTGACTTGAACTGGTGGCAGTCTGAAACCCGATGTCCTTCTCGTTCACATGTTGCGCTGGTTGCTGGTTTGCTGATGTATTTGGAGCCACCGGGGAAGACGAAGGAATCGATGAATGGGTGTGAACCATACCCTTTTCCTTGGCCCTTCGCTGATCAACCTTGAAATTTCGGCTTGAACCTGGTAGCTCAAACGACACATGACTTGCTGCTGTCACCAAACCTGACATGAAGTCGCCGAACGTTGCCAATGTTGCGTATGGTTGCTTACTCATGTAAACAGCCCACTCCATTTTAAGGGAACCAGGAAGCTTCTCCACGAGTTCCTGCATGAGAGCCGGGTTGGCCAGGTGTGTGAATTGTTTCGCTGCCTTCAGATGGTCGACGAGGTTTTGGACGGTTAGCCCAAATTCCATCACAGTCTCTAGACGGTCATGCCGAGGTGCTGGAGTGCGGTGTAACTTTTCAATAAGCGATCGGATTAGAAGTTCTGGTCTGCCGTACAGGGTGCGAAGCGTAGAGATAACTTGCGGAACACTTGCAGGAAGTAGAAGTCGGCTCCGCACTGATTCAAGCGCATGTCCTTTCAGGCATCGTTGTAGTCGAATTAGATTATCTGCGTCCGTGTACCCACAAGCTGCAGTTGATTGCGCGAAGCTGCTGACGAATAGAGGCCAATCTTCAGGATTGCCGGAGAAACACGGCAGTTCTCTTCCCATCAGCTGCCTGGCTGCCAACTGACTCCCACTAAGTGACGTGGAAAATGCAGCTCCTTGATACAAGTTCCAGGGTTGATCAATGGGGATACTCAATGGGACCGAGGGAATTGCTCCGTCGTTTGGAAGATCCGTGTATTGGTGCGGAATAGGACCTGTACATTGAACTGTTGGTTCACGACCACTTGTTGATGGCCGATGCATTCGTCTGTCGAATGGAATCGAGGAGACGGGATTTGCACCAAGTGCAATGGGAAATGTAGCAGGTTCTCTTGTATGCACGTTCCAGGATTGGTCCGTGAGGTTTCTCAATAGTAACGATTGGGTTGCTCCGTCACTGGGTGGACATCGTTGATTTGGGTCATCCTCGTATTGTTCTGGACCCGTGTGTTGGTTCGGGTTGTGTCCCGTATGGGTTACTGCTGGATCGCGACGATTCAGTGGCGGATGCATTTTACCATTAAACGGAATCGAATGACTGGGCCGAGCATGATAATCTGTTGGATTTTCCGTTTTTCGATCCTGCATCGGGTAGGAACAACTTGGATGCTGATCCGATTGGCCTCGGTCAGTGGTGGGTTGACGGTTCATTGGAACGTTAGGTCTCACTGACGGGAACTTTTGTGCAGAATGGGCAATCAGGGGTGTCTGGCTGACTGCTGGCTGACATTGGCGTTCTGTTGGCTTTGCTGAATTCGTTCTGACTAACGGTATTACGTTTCCAGAAACCATCATCGCGGGAGCATTTTTAATCGCGAGTGGTTCGGGAGAACATTGCTGCAGCCAACTGGCTACCCGTTCTTCAGAATCATGAATTGACCCACCTCTGCTGCCACATTCGCTCATTTGTCGTATCAAACTTTGCTTCTTTTCTAAGGACTCCTTTCTAATCATTTGTTGCTTCTCTTGAAACTCCTTTTCATCCTGTAGTTTTCGCTGCCGCACCTTCGCTTCTTCCTCCATCAATGCTTTCTTTTCCTCCAGACGGCGCAATGCTTCTTCACTCTCCTTCTTCCTTATTGCTCCCTCCGCTTCCAATTCCTTCTCCTTCACGATTTGTTCCTCTTCTAACAGCTTCATCTCGATTTGTAAACGGAGCGCACGGACACTTGAAGTCGTACTAGGTACGACTGACTTGGATGCAACGGATCCAGGGACTTTACGCGAATGTTTGGATCCGGACTTTGCAACGGACGATCGCAGAGACCTGCTATCTGATAGCGGTAACTGCAATTGTTGAGAAGCAGTCGCCCCACTAGCAGTTTGTTTTCGTTTGCACTGCCTGCAGACGTATGCCTGGTTTTTAATTGAATCGTCTACTCCCGCGCATCCATAATGTTCCCAGAGCATACATTTATCGCATGCGACCCATCTCTCCACATCGTTATCTGGTTCGGTACAGGATTGGCAACTGTATCCCGCGGGTCGTTGATGTTCTTCCATCTCGATCCCCGTTTTAAAATTCTTGAAGATTTTGTTGGGGGGAGGGGTATTTTTCTTCACTAATCTCGACAGCAAACACAATTTTGCGTAATGTAAGCTTCAAGCTACAAATTGGAAGTATTTATTAGAATAACATAATTAGTCTAAGCTATATTTTTAGGATTACTCACAATTTTAGTGTCGAAAGTTCGAAAGGCAGAAAAATCCTATCTTCGACGCACGTAGTTTTAGGTTAGCTGTAATTCATAGTTTGTAAGTTAGGTTTTAAGTTCATATGATAACATTTAATTCCACTTACAGTAGTTAGCGCGATAAGTATTTAAATTTCACTAACTTTAAATTACTTTTAACTAGATTTAATAGCTAATAATGTCTAAAATATTTAATGTTTATCGATGGCAAAAGCAAAGGCGTGTGTCACTAGCAACAATGATTCGTCAGATCTCTTCACTTCTCGATGTTTTGACATTTCTCTCCGTTCGCAGTCGTATGTATTAGACCGTTCAGGGTCTGGTTGCCAGAGTGCCTGGAAGTATGTCGATACCGTCGGCGTAACGAGGGGTGTTGTCGTCACAGAGTGTATGCAGAATCGAATGCTACCCTTCATCAAAAGTCACAAAGAAAAACCTTTGTTCTGGCCCGATTTGGCATCATGCCACTCTGCTAAAACTGTAATGGAGTGGTACCAAGCAAATCAAGTGAAAATTGTACCAAAAACCTCAAACCCGCCAAATTGCCCATCAAATACTTCCAGCAAATTTGGACAAAGACGACTTCTACGATTTCTGAAGAGTCTGTACAAACCCTGATGGACGGAGTTAAGCGCAAAGTTCGAAAATTTTATGCAAATACCGAATAACTATGTTTTGTCTTCAAGAATTGTTAAAACACATCCCATGAATCTGGAATAAACAACTGCGATGGATATATAATGCGAAATTTATGTTTTATTCATGTTTTGGGGAGCCTGGAATATTGCGGATACAGACCTTAGATTTTGTATTACGAGAAATTTACGAAAGAAACGATTTGTCAGTTAGGCCCTAATGAAAATTCTTTGCCGAAGTATAGCCAATCAAAAAAACAAACGATTAAGGTCAAGGCACGATAGTCATGACAGAACAAATCAACTAACTCCTTCACACTCGCTTTGTTTCTTATAATGACGTTACGATGCGTATATATGAAAGTGTTGAATGTTGAATAACTGTTGTGTGTTTTAAGTCGTGAATTGAAGATTTTTAAAGCCAAATTTCTACCCTCAAAGTATCTCTCTACTTCGCAATATTTGAAAATCATTTGATAGTTAACAAGTGTACATTTAAAAAACGGACAAAATTGCCGATTTTTCATGGGTTTACCTTCACCCGCAATGATGAAACTACCCATGCAGCATCAACCATAGTAACCCATGAGTCAGCAGACAAAATTTGACAGCTCTATCAGTCGAACTCTAACCGTGATGGCAAAAACAGTGAAGCAACTCCGTTCAGAAGTGTGCGCGTTCAAAGAATGCCACTCCGCCGCGTCGGAAACGGACATCGTGTGGAACTTTGTGGACGCCGGATACGTCCGTTCAAGAACCTACAACATCTTGTCACTATTAGACAACAATCCGAGCATCGAAAGAAAGCCCGGTTTCGGACGGCCGTCGCCCCTGAGCGACAAAAAGCTCCAAAGGATGCTGAAGAGGAAGCCAGAGGGAAAAGTGGCTACATCGCTGCGTGTGCTTGGCCGAGAGCTCGGTTCAACCGGCCAAACAGTGAAAAAGTACCTGGCGAACACGAACATACATTTTAGGAAGCGGAAGTCACGTCCACTAGTTTCGGAGCTGCAGGCAATGACGCAGCGGCAGCGGCTGAATAAGATGGTCAACTCGATGTTCACGGCGAATTGCGAGGTGGCGATGGTGACGGACGACGAGACCTATCTCACCCTGGATGGCAACGGCTTCGTATTTTACTTCCCCCACGAAGGAAGTGAGCTCCGAGGTGAAGTTCATTTCACACTAAGCTCCCCAAGAAGGTGCTGCTGTGGCTGACAATCAGCGAGAAGGGGTTGTCAAAGCTGCTCTTATTTCGCTCCGGATTGGCCGTGAACGGGTAAATTTATAGTACGAAATGCCTACCGGTTGCGTCGTTTATTAAAAAATACCATTAGGGCGAAGGCGCGGTGTTCTGGCGTCGGCCCACTACTCGAAGCGGTCGTTGGAAGAGATGGAGCGGCTGAATATCGATGTGGTACCCAAGTCGGTGAACCCGGCCAACGTCCCATCGAGAATTTCTGGGTCAACCTGAAGCGTAAGATCTACTCCAACAATGTTGTCGCAAAAACTGAGGAGAAAGAACTCAAAAACATACGCATATTTTTATTCGCCATGACGAATGTTCCGGTTAACTGCCGAAAGGCCGCTCGCAAGGGCGTAGAATTTTTTAGCAAACAAGCTTAAATATTTACCTGCCATGGGAAATTTATCAAAAGCGATTATCTGTCTTCGCTTTTTTTATCATCATCCGGAAAAAGTCCATTTTTTTAAATGCAAACGTTACCTAACAGTTGTCTTCGTCACTGTGTAACGTGAAGACACCTGCTTCGGAAAGAATGAAAATGACTATACTCATTCATAGTGACTGGAAAGTAAAGCGCTCCAGGTGGTGACATTTTAAACCTAACCGAAATCCAATGACACTGATTTGTTGACCTTACTAGAGTTTAATGCCTTGAAACAGCTGAGATTGACCTTATTTCTGTCAATTAGCAAAAATCCCAGGCGGTACGAATAAACCATAGATCGAAGTTGTTTCACTGTTCTCGCCATTTCACAGTATATAGGCAACTAGTACATATTGACTACTAACCGGTGGACCGACCCCATGGCTCTTGGTACCCCGGTGAGGACTGATGCACCAAATATGCCACGCCAGATTGAGCGTCCCACTTCGAGCTTAGATTGACAGTGATGAAATGGAGGCGGTGTCTTCGAACGATTTACGTTGGAGTGTCATTCGAAGACGGACTACGAATTGGATCAGTTGCTGGGAGAACCTCCTATCGTTCATACCCCTGAAATCGGCCGACTGCGATTAGCTGAGCATGTCGTAAGACAGTCGGACGTTAGCCTTGTTGAAATGATTCTCGAAAGACAGGGTCAAGTAAAAGAGGCGCGCAGAAAGGTAGATCGATCTAATAAAAAGCGACCTGCGGACCCTTTTCAGACAGCAAGATTGGCGGAATGCAGCCATTGGTCGAAGAGAATGGATACAACTTCTGTATACAGTTGAGGCCACCCCGGCCTTCGTTTGATTGACCAACCTGAAATAAAACATTAACAACCTAAAAACTGATTTTCACACTACCGTCACGTAGTAAGTGAATTCCGAACTTATAAGACTATCACATAGAAGTATTGAGCCATTAGCACAAGATAGCTAAAGAAAGCAAAGCATATGCACACTAGCGCCACGTTGTGAGTGAATTCCGAAATTATGTGACTACCACCCGGAAAGGCTCGTTCACTAGCAGAAGTTTGTTGAAGAAAGCATCGTCCTTACTAGTAAGGCTCTTGAGATGTAGCATTCACAAACTGGAAGATTATATGCACACTTGCGCCGTGTAGTGACCGAACTTCGAACTTTTGTGACCACCTCTAGGAAGTGCTTGGCCACTAGCATAAGTTTACTGAAGCTGATATGTCCTAACCGGTGAAACTCTTGAGATATCCTAGGATGCAACAAATTACCTCTTTTCCCAACGCATCACAGCACTCATTTAGTAACTCGAAAGTAAAGCGCGGTGAAACTCCCAACTAAACAGGAATCCAATGAGATAGATTTGTTGGTCCAACCCCGTACAAAGATTCTGCTGAAGACTAGATATTTATCAGAAACTACTAAGATAGACTTCATTTCCCCCAATTAGTGAAAATCCCATAAGCTGCGGGTATCTTTACGGTTTGACCAAAAAGAACGAAACCGAAAAGATCGGTACCCGACTGTTTCCAGGATATATAAAAACATTTCTTTGTAAGAAGATCAAACCCGGGGAAATCTTGTACGAGTTCAAGTATTTACCTATTTTACGGGTTTCCCTGATTTTTCAAGACTCTGGCCTCGCGGAACCGTTTTTGCGCAAGTTTGCGCAAGATGAAGCCCTGATTTTCGGAAAGCTGCCAAAATTAGCGTATTGTGGTGTATGTGTGTGTATGTGCTCACATTTGAAGACTTACTTGAAGTTTATTCCGATTCTTCATAAATTTTATATGTAAATAAGTAAACAATCACGTTCATGTAGCACTCATACTTTGAAACATTCTAGAGAGCATAATTTTCATCCAATCTTCATAATATTTTGGGAAAAGAAAGTCCATATAGTTTACAAAATTACAAAACCATATTTCTTGTGAAATGAGGAAGTTGTTTTTTCAACTTTTTTCCGTCTTGGACTCACTGTGTGACGTAGTGCCACAAAACCGGAACAAACGGTAACACACACCACGAAACACCAGACTAGCTAACTGTGATTGTTCTTCGCACAGCCACTTCCGGTTCACTTCCAATCAATGAATCACAGTTTGATTTTAATATTTTGTACATATTTTAAACACGTCAATTCAAAAACGCGCCTTGCTGCGATCTTTGTAAGAGGAAACAGCTGTGCATCTTCATGATGATATGCGACAAATCACTAAATCCCGCTTCAATTTCTTACAGATGTCAGTTAAAGATGTACCGACCAAAGAAAAATAAAATAAAACAAAAGTCACGGTCGGTCGAGATTAGTTCATTTAAAGTTAAAAATTGCCGGTAGAGTCTGCTTTGCGCATCGGCTGTGAACGGTTGTGTCGATTCTTTGTTGCGCACTATTCCATTATCAGGCATCTATTGTTCAGCGGCGCAATTGTTCGAGTGAGAGAAAAAAATAGAACAATAAAGTTGCGGTCAGGTGATATATGTTGGTTGCTGTGGGTGTAGATCGTGATTGATTTTGTGGTTGGTTTTGAGCCGTACTATTGGTTCACCATAGTCACCAAATCACCATATTAAGGATTTCCTTGCTTTCCCAATGATTATGAGGTGAGACAAGATTATGATTGTACTGTGATCGAGTGGTTTGGATCATTATTAATTAGCTAGTGACCTATATAATCATACATACATTAATTGTTATGTTATATATTCTCCGTGCGAGGAGTAACGATTATGATGTAGAAGGAGATGTTCGCTCATCACCATGAGGCACCAAGAGTGAACAACAATGTTTTTGGCTAGAATGAAAGATATGAAGAGAAAGTTTTGATAGTTCCGCTAGTGTGCGGCAGGCTTGGAAATGTAACAGATGTTTTAGGAAAATTGAGCGAAAAGGGCATGTGTACAGTGGTATTCGAACCAACGACATTTTTGCCTAACATCCCACTGCGGGGTAGGTCGAAGCAACGGACTAAGTCCGCCACTTCAACAGGCAAAAATGTCCGGTTGGAAGACGCTCATGTACCACTGTGGCTTGTATAGTTATTCTAGCGATCTATTGTGTGCACTCTGTTTACTGATGCGCACATGGGAGAGGAACTCTCTCCTTTTTTGGGTTTGTTTTGATTCGCACCGACTGACGATCACTAAAGTTTTTCTCGTCGTCTCCAACGTAGAGACCTCGGAGAGAAACACCGTGAAGCGATGCGATACTGGTCCCCACCAGTATAATTAATGGTTACCACCATTTATGGTTTTACATACATTAATTGTTATGTTATATATTCTCCGTGCGAGGAGTAACGATTATGCTGTAGAAGGAGATGTTCGCTCATCACCATGAGGCACCAAGAGTGAACAACAATGTTTTTGGCTAGAATGAAAGATATGAAGAGAAAGTTTTCATAGTTCCGCTAGTGTGCGGCAGGCTTGGAAATGTAACAGATGTTTTAGGAAAATTGAGCGAAAAGGGCATGTGTGTACAGTGGTATGTGTGCAGTGGTAAGGTTTTATTAATTTGGAAAGGTTTTATTAATTTGTTTTCACAACCATCTATAGAGTGGGTCATATTTCGGCTTTAAAGATGCATAGAGGAGGTGTTGGTGGACAAAACAGTTTTGAATGTAGTTTCATCAACAAAGCCGGGAGGAGCGCTATACGGCTGGAATAGAACTAAAATTGTTACTTGGGAACTCTCTTCTTTTTTTTTTGGCCTACTGTTGGTTTAAACCGGTCAACATCGGCTTTTCAGCATTATTAAAAAATCACTTTGTATTCCTAATGAAAAACCACAATCACACTTTGTGAGTGGTTCCAATAGCGTTTTTACTATTGGTTCAAATCGGTTCAAATCGGATATCGGTACCGTAAAATGGGGTGAATTCGATCACTTCTTGAACTATTTCTTGAAATTTTCTATGATAATTATCTTTAAAATTTTGTTTTACATTTTTAAAACCAGTACTGGTATCTGTAGTTTAACACTACACAGAAATTAAAAAAAAAATATTGTGTCAGATGAACTTTAAAAAAATTGTTGAATTCCCGCGGCCAATTTTCAATAATGGGGTGACTTCGATCAAAATCTATTTTATCTATTTGAAGTGCTTAAATGAATAAAAAAACACCAAATTTTTATGCAAACCGTTTGATGCAGAAGTCTCCCAAATAGCACAGGGGTGGAGCATTCCCCAAAGGGAACGTTCATTAATTATGTCACGCAAAAAGGACCATTTTCAAAACCCTCTCCCTTTGTCATGTTTTTTTATGGACCTTAAATTTTGTGCACAGATTATCACAATTCCCAAAGCTCCCTTCCATTAAAAGCATGACATAATTTATGAGCGAACCATCAATTGCTATTTTTCAGAAGTTCACCATAATATTAGACAAACAGAAATACCTCACTCATGTCGTTTTTAATTCGGTACTACACCGGTGTAAGGACGCCAACACTGCCGTGAATTGTATATCCGTCCCATATGGATAGGAAATCAAGAAAATATGGTACTGATATGCGATTAACGGCAGAATAAGTGCGAGTCATTAACAGCTAAGGAAACGTTCGTTAATATCATCATATTTTTAGGGCGAAGGGGATTTTACAGACCGTGACGATCCAAAAGAACCATACAAAAAGGGTGACCAAGGTGGAGGGAGGGGCTTTGTGTAGAAAAATGAACCATTTTGCGTGGCGTAATCAATGAATTTTCAAAAAGTAAAATGATATTAGTTACTAAAATGCCGTCCATTGAGTGTATCATGAAGGGTGCTGTAAGGAATGCTGTAGGTCTGAGCAGCTTCACGCAGTGAATATCGTTTTTTTCGTACTGCCTCCAAAGCAGCATCCATCGATTCGGAACTGTACTGTAAATAAGCTCTTCCACCAACTTTTTTCACGTACTTTCTCGGCATTTTGGACTTCTCTATGCCATTAAATTGTCGAAATAAATGTTTCACACCTTTTCTCCAACACAGAACAAAACAAAATAAACCCTTTGACAGATTGGAAGGTAGTGCAACACTTCGAAAAGGTTGTTGCGTTTATTCGTTTGCTCTTAAGTTTCGATCAAAATATTTATTTTTATGCATTAATTTGTTTATGTATACAAAATTAATATTTTTTCGATTAGCTTAGAGAGACGAATGTTTAAGTAATCTGAAAATGTGGTTGTCGATTTTTTTGAAAATCATTTTATTGCTTGAATATATGATTGTTGTTGGGCTTGGTAAAAAGTACCATAAGGTGCATTTTTTTAAAAATATTTTCTTATAGCTATGGGAATAGAGAAATGCTAAAACCATTATGCATTTATATACCTTAATAGATGCTGAATATATATGGTTCAAAGCTTAAAAAATTCAGGTACTTGGAGAAGGATAATTTTAAATTGAATAAACATCGGACTTGGCGGTCGAAGTCACCCCGTTGATCGAAGTCACCCAGCTCTACGGTACTAATTTTCAAATATTTCACTTGACAGCTTATTGTTAACCAAAACGAACCCTACTGCTACCCAATCCTGTTATCCAAAATCCCAGTGATTTTTCGTGGAAGTGCAAAGGTGTTCTCGGCTTCCAATAAAACGAGTATCATGTCAACATATTCCTACCCTTTCCTTAGTTGACCTGCATTCGGACGGGGCCGGCATTGCCCTAGTTTGAGATCACCAGTTTTTACACATTGAAGATTTATGTTAGCTGATCTGGCAATAACGGAGTAGCAACCTCGGGCGGTCAATCATGCTCATGCTCATGCTTAAAGTTACACATTCCTTCATACTTTTTGATCATAATGTAGTTGTCATTTCACTGAACATGTAACCTTTTATCGAGTAAAACTTAGTTTACTTTTGTACCCTTTAATAGGTTTTGAACGTAGCTTTTATAAAGGGTAAAATTTTCATTGGAGTGAGAGTGTTAATCTCTATAATACACCCATTAATGGGTAAAAACTATTAATTAATTAATAGATCTTGTTCTAGACTGTAGAGATCTTTGCCTTTCAAGAAAACTATAACATTACATTCAATGTATGAAAAATACTCATTACTGGGTGAAACCAGTTTTAAGACTTGTCGACAGTGGATACGATTGCGCTCCGTTGACGTGAGTTTAACCGAAATAATATGACAAAACTGTCACAAACATTCAACCGCAAATGCATCGTATTGCACTTGAACATGCACTTTATCGCATACTAAAAGAATGTGCAAAGTTTCAACAGCGAGCCTTTTTTTGACAATTTCTGTCAGATTTTCCCTAGCAATGCTTAAAGTTCTGTCTTCCCTTTTAGCATTCCAGGGAAATGAAAAAAAACAACACTGTGAAAAATAAACGTTGTTCTTTCCCGCGAATATTCCAGGAACCTCTTGATTTTTTTCAAGTTCATCACATGATGCAAAGCATAAGTAGTTTTTCTATTTTATGACCTAAAACCTAACATAACGTTCATTCCGATTTGAAACCCATAAATTATATTTTAGCAAAAAAAAAAAACTAGAGCACTCACGCTGTTGGTCAACATTGCAAAGCACTCAGTGCTGCACCCGAGTGGGTTCAGTTTTAAAATTGCAATCTCATGTGTGAGCTTCCCTGCTGAGGCCGGGCCAGAAGCCCACACTTCCCATTCGCACTAGTTTCTCTCCATTTCATTGTATTGCACTGCGACTGAGTTGGGCAACTTTTCCTCATTAGCAGGAACATTTTCTGCGTTGGTTGCGCTTATTAATGCTCGTTTTCACAACTTTCTCCGCTATTTTTCAGATGCTGGGTGCAGCGTTGATAGGACGACGAAAGGTAATTGTTTGAGTTTTGAATTTTTGCCTCGAATCTAATTATTCACTTATTTTTTGGACGTTTTTCCCTGCTTCTAATTTCAGAGCAATCCCACAACAAAAAGCAGAACTCTGACCGAAGAGGAGATCAAAGGTAGGTGTGGTCAATCAACGATCAATCTTCTCTAAACCAATCACTATGTTTAACCAGAATGTTGTTTGCCTTCACCACATGAAACGTTTCCATTTGTTAAACCTCACACGAACATGTCCCAGTGAAATAAACACATTTCAAAAAGCTAAAAAAAGAGGAAATCATATCAACAGCGATTTGTCGCAACCTTCCACCATTCACCGGGATGTGGTCGTGTCTCGATTTCGTGATTGATGTCCTATTAATGATGGGTCAGGTTCATCGGGTTTGCTGAGATTAGCAACATCATCACCCTTCGTCACGCTGGCCTACTGTGTGTGGGCTGCGAAAGGATGTAATAAAGCCATCGTTATGTAATGATTGCGGCATCGCTGGTGCTGCTGTTAGATGTCTATTTTCTTAAGCACAGCAGAAAGGATTATGGAATGAATTATTAATGTTAAACGCTTACCAATGACCAAACCTATCATATCATAACGAAAACCATATAATCGGTATAAGTTGCACGTTTTGTTAATAATTTCTGATTTTTAGCGCACAAATTAATTACCAAGCATTGCGCTGGGCAGCAGACACTATTATGGGTATAATACCTATCACCAAATGCAAGTTTAACGGTACAAAGGGTGGGAAAGGTTTGTGTTGATACATGTTGTGCGGTGATTAACGATGTCAACGATGGCCACGATAGACTCCTAAATTTTAAGGCAAATAAATGAAACACTCTTCTGTTTGTCCAAATCAGCGTTCTAATGTAAAGTGCTCTCTTGGTAGTTTCTTCCAAAGGGCACCAAGTTCATGGAATGGGGGTTATGCTAATCATAAAGGACCACCACCCGCACCGCAATGACACTAAAACACCGAAGCTGGATCCGTGGGTGGTGTTGCGTGTCAGCATGGCTCGATAAAATTTAATAGGACACTTTAACATGCTAAAACCACTCTGTATATCCTCGAAACACGCAGACGATACCGCTTCACGTGGGGGCGAATGAGTTTGAATCATACTTATTTTCTTTCTTTAATTCAGGTATATGAAACGCGATCCCGAACGTCGTTTATTTTGAGGATGAGATGCAAGCAGCACTCAAGCTAACAGTAAACCTGGTGCTCATGACGCATCTGGCATTACCTCAAGAACATCGTCAGTTAATTTCCATTTCAAACTGACAACTACTTTCTGCATCAGGATCTTCTGGGTTCATTGCGATAACCATCATATTTACGTCAAACAATGACGTAGAGGACCTTATTGTATCGTATAGTTGAACGATGATACGCACATGAACAGTCTGCTCTGTGCCACTGGAGGCTGAATTATGTGTTGTGTTTGGTCGGGTGGTTGTAAAAGTTTATCACTCGTCTGAAATAATACACCAAGTTTTACCCACGCATGCAAGAGTAGTTACTTTTGGTAGTTTCCGGCAGACATATTTAAGGCACCATTAGTGGCTCAGAGCCTTGTTGGGGTCGTTACTTTTCATCATCTGACGCCAGAACCGTTGCGTTACTGCTGCTAGCTGTGATTGAGAGTAATGGTTCCAGTGGTCTGGTTTTCGTTCCTCTTGATGATTTTGCAGTCCTCGATGTCCTCGCAATTGGCATTAAAAAAGCAAGACAATCGTAGGTTTTTATCAATCATTTCGTGATAAGATTCGAAACCTGAATCTGAACTGTGGATTGCTGGAGTTACTTATAAATAAAATTTATTGTGAACTTATACCTGAAACATCTTTCTTGTGATGTGATGTGAGGTGATAAGAACCCACCATCAGCGGAAGGATTACCCATGCCTGCAGGACTGCTCTCAGATAGTTGTCCCGAGAGAATAGCCTATTTGATGGCTTGTTGTAACAGGGCCAGTCGATCTCAATGAGGCCCTTTGGAAGACTACGGCTAGAAGGCCGCGTGTTTTCACATGACAAGGGACTTGTGACTCCAAGAACCCTTGTCCAGTCAACAAATCCTTCTACTGTCTTAGGCTACCCTCCCAACCCCAGTTATATAGTAGTTATAGGAACAGGGGGAATTATTAGCATGAATGATAATTTATAAAAAAAATGTTAAGATACAAATTGTTGAGATCTCACGGCAAAAATTCATTTTCGTTTGTACTAGTGAATGTGCTGAGAATTTGCAAATTCCTACTGTTCCTTATAAAATAGTTGTTCATAATTTAAATAACTTTAAAAGCATACAAGCCTCTATGTTGTTTCATACATTCGAAGAATAAAATTACAACCGCATTTTTCAGTGCTTGTTATTCGTACAGGACTCATATGCTTTTATAAGCTTATCCAATATGAAATGGATCAAAAACTGAAATACATATGCATTGCTCGTTCTTTACACAATTTTACTTTTCTCACATAAAAAGTAAGATATCATAAAAACCAAAAATGCTATTCATGCAAATTTCAAACTTGAATGATGTACATGGAATTTCAAGACACAAATTAAATTGCTTGACCATGAAAAAGCGGCTACAGTAAGTCATTACGAGAACTTGGGTTGCCATTAGGTTTTGAAAAATATCTGGCATGTCACAAATAAAAAATCTGAAAAAATCTGGTAATACACGGAAATCTGGAAATCACATTTGAAAAGGGTCAAAGAGGTCACGAATTGTACAAATGTTACAAATGTTGATAGGCCCTTTACAAATGTTGTCCCAAAATGAGTCATTTTTTGAATCGTATTCTCGCATACTTCAGACATGGGTGGAATGACACTATTTGAGCAATGCCCAATTATTTGCCACTTATTTGACCAAATATTTGACGGATTACCTAATCGCACACAATAGCTACACTGCTAAAAATGTAATGATAAAGGGTGTTCCGATTAAAATTAGCTCAAACAGTAATGTGATATTTTGAAAACTGAAGTGCTAACCCGAAATTAAAATAGAGGCATGATGCTACACGCAAACATCTTCAAAATGAGGGGTGCGCAAATTTTTTTAATGCACAATGCAAGGAAATGCGTCAAGTTTAAGTCGACCAAATTTTAATCGAAACACCCTGTATATCTTGATTTTTTTTTCATTGGCGCCCACGGGTTTCACAATCCCAAAATGTATGTTTGCTCGAAATAATCGAGAAAAAAATTCAGATCGGTGAAAACCGAACAACAGAGAACAGACGTTCATCTTTGATTTGCGGCTTGTGTAAAACTTTAAACCGACGTTTCAAATGTATGCCGTTATGCTCCTAGTAAGCGGCGCTGCAGTTGTGTGATAACTGTTAAGTAACTGTTTATCAATAAAAAGCCTGAAAAGTTTTGTTTGTTTTTCTCTGCACTTGCTACTTATACCGGTTGCCCAAATAAACTTTTACACACGTTTTTCAAGTAAAGGTATATGGACATCAATGTTTGTTCGCTGTGGCCGAACGACGAATCTTTCATACCTTCGACAACTTCTTGCTAGTGCAACAAAGCCAAGGCTTGAACCTGACGGAAAGCCTTTTCAATTGTCGTACTGGTGGAAAATTTCCCAGTCAAGCCCAGCTGTTGCAACCGTTTCCACAGATTCTTGGCAAAATGAAAAAAAAAAAAACATCCAAATTGTGCAGAATCTGGAAAAACCGATTTCACAGCGTTTTTTACGTCTTTTCGAAGTCTGTTAAGACAATTGTATGGTTTTATGTGATTCCTCGCACTGAAGATGCTCGCTGCAAAAGAAAAAGGTTTTTTTGTATGTATGCTTTCTTTTTGCATGGTAGTAAGCAGTGTACAAAAGGAACAAACTTCATTTGAGTACCATCTCCAATGCTTCCAAGAATTGTAATTTTTTTAAAAATTGTGTGGAACTGAGGGAAACGTACCGCCCATTATCCATACCTCCTATTGATTTAGTCTATTTAGGCATGTCGCAGTACTGAATACCATTATTTGCGTTACTTTGGCTGGAAACGTTTTTAATTAGAAACGGCTGCTCATCAAATGTTTTAGTATATTTTTCAAGGATATTGTTTAAATCTTGTGGACGTTAACGTTGGCAAAATTTTCTTTGTGCCAACCACGACATCTGTGTCTGCACCTGAAATAATAAATTATAAGATAAATTCTGTGAGTCTACGAAGTCAACAAAATATTGAGCCGTTTATAAGCCGTTATTTTTATAAGTAAACTATTCATTTTTAACGTTTGTAAGTTAAAACAATATATGATTTAAAACAACAAGACTCGTCCCTTTCAAACATGAGCATGAGCACGATTGACCCCTCTGTTATTGGCAGAACAGCTGGTATTACACAGAGAACAAAAAGATTATGCTTGGGACTAGCATACATCTACAATGTGTAATAACTGGTGATCCCAAACTAAAGCAACACCAGCGCTTCAAGTAGGAACTGGGCGTTCAAGTAGGAAATGGGTAGAAATATGTAAGCGTATATCATTATTGGAAGCCGAGAATATCTCTGCACTTCCACGGGAAATCACTGGGATGTTGGATAAAACGGCAGCAAATAAAATATTTAACTATGTTCTCGATTTATTTTCTGTAAAGAGATGCACATTAAAGTTATTCAAATTTTGTCACCGATATAAACCGGCAGTAAGGATGCTGCTGGGGCCACTCACCTATGTGGGTGGTTTATTTCAATGGAATACAAAAATTAGGGTTCTCATTTAGCTCAGTTGGTAAAGGCACGACTACAAAGCAAAAGCATGCTGAAGGTCGCTGGGTTCGATTCCCGGTCTGGCCTAGGATTTTTCCGTTAAGGAGAATTTCTCGACTCCCTGGACATACGGTATGATTGAACTTGCCACACAATCATACTAATACATCTTAATTAATAACTAGGAAGTGAATTTAGAACACTGGGTCAGGAGCAAGCAATAAGCTTGAAACGCTAAGAAAAAAGAAGACAAGAATACGTTAAAAGCATCGAGTTTGAGGACTGATTTGAACCAACAGTAAGGATGCTGTTGGGCCACTCACAAGTGTGGGTGTCTAATAGAAAACAAAAACCTTATGATAACACATCTTCACTACCTGGAATCACCCTTCCTATAACCTTGAAGAAGATAAAATTTCTTTATGTTTATTTTTCGTAGTGAAAATAATAATGATATGCAATTAATAAAAAGATGCAGCTCAACCATTAGTCAATGAATATATACTGAAATGTAAAGGTCATGAGATGATGGAAACAACACGATGCTGTATAAAAAAACGCTAAACAATGTACATATAATAATGAAATGCAGCTATTTGCCTCTTCCGCCGTGGTTCTAAATGATTGAATCTCTAAAATGGGGAAAATTCCAACGTTATATAAAGAAATAAACTCGATCACCCGGAAACCCAGGTGGGGCTGCCAACTTAGGTAAAGCTGACGCAATACAGCGTTTCTAACTCAACCGTTGGATGCCAGGACATAGGCTGTTTGAGCAGCTCGCACTTGGTGGACAGACGCTCGGCACGCACCTCCTCAATCTAGCTGAAGTCAGAAGGACAACAGTGCTCAGGCTGCACTACCAACTAAGTACACAATCCTAGCCGGTGGAAGCATGAGGTAGGAACTTGTGAGGACCAGAGCGTTGTTGCAGGGACGCACGCTTCATCCTTTTTGTCGACTCACTATTTTGCAGCTAACAAAACTCGACCCTTTAACACATGAGCCTTAAAAGTAGTTGCTTGCAATGAGTCAATTACCATCAATATTTCAATTTAATTTAAACGAATACCGCAGGTACAAAGAAATCAAAAATCTTTAAGGATTCTTCGTTAAGGACAAAAAAGTTATAGTAACATATAAATAACTGCCAAATAATCATTACTACATTCTAACTTAACACCTTAACTAATAACTTAACACTTCCGATGAATAGGGGAGCAATATAATAGAAAATTCTTATAGACATAACGAAATATTTGGATACAAATTAACTAAAAAATAATTATGGAAGTATAAAAATAGTTATAAATAACCTACCCTTTTCTACAGTTAAAGTATATATTTTTACAATAAGAATAACAATTTTTATTTAAATCTTAAGCAAAAACAGAAAAATTAAAGTTTAAAAATCCTGATTTAATCATCAGGAATATTTTATAAACTTTCAATGAATATGCAATAATATTCAAACTCAAACACAATCAGAAAGTCGGTTGTTCTTTAACGATGGTTGGAGTATTTTATGACATTTTCTTGAACGCCATTATTCTTTTAAGGCTTAATGCGAATATACCTTATACAACAATATGTCTCCCTGTATCCAAGAACAAATAGCATGGTGCTGCGAAGGGTATATTTTTCTATCAAATATTGATCCTTTTATTATATTCGCTGCATAAGTTTACATTATTCGTATTAGCTTGACTATGATCAGACCTTCTAGAATATCTAGTATCGGTTCTTATATTTATAAAAGTAATTTGTAAAGGTTGAATGAAATAGAGGAATCAATAGATTTTTTAAATATATTTGAAATAAAAAAACCTTAAAATGTTTTAAAACTACCACATTATCAACTAAAATAACTCACCAATAGCATGCGCATTAGTTTTAGGAACTCTGTCATTAAATTTTTTGCTGTACAAGTTTATTCGTTCCGAAAAAAAAATCATTAAAATCACGTACATTTTGAAATTGTTTTCTACCAACGTCAAACTATCGCATTTTGCTCGCCACCTAGTTGTCACTGTTGGCGCAAGCTTGAAAACTTGCTCAATTTTAATGTCATTTGAATTGTCTTTGTCTCCTTACCGTTGTAATAGAACTACAGGGTGCGGCAGAAAATGGTGCGAAAATTTGTTTTATTTCATTCAAATCCCATTTTCAACTAATCTTAGGTCTTCTCCGAAATATTGGCTTCCTTTGCAAGTTATCATATGGAACGCACCGCGTTGCAAGCAATTTTTGAACGAACCGATTTGATCACGTTCGGCGTGCGTGCAAAGCGCGGACGTCCGCTTCCCGGCTTCCACTGCTTAGGACCATCCTGCAGGGCCTTTTAATACAGTAAACTGTTGCCAAATGGTACCCTACCACCTTGGCAATCTCTTTCGGCTTCTTCTGGGCGAGCAACAAACTGGAGATCACTTCTTTCGCGAACATTTTGACGAATTTGCAATAAAACAAATAGAATGTTAGGATGCAGCACTTGAAAGTAATCATAAACAAATATACCTTCGACAGAAATTAGTCACAAGCTACACGAATTAAAACATAACTCAAGTTTGAACATTTTCGCATTATCTTATGCCGCACTTTGTACATATAATCCGTCAGCACAGGTTCTGTGCAGTCAATTCCGTCTAATCTAATTGGCTGTAATCATAAAATTCATGGATCAATGAGGGTGAGATTTTGGGTAAATAATGATTCAGAAATCGTTGGATCAAATCCGGGTCAATATAACCCACATGAATTATTGGTTACATAACTTTTATTGTGGAGCTCTTCAGAAATACATAAAAAAAATGAAATAAAGGGTGGAACAGTCAAAATTTGGTCAAACATGATAAAGTGCACTCTGATTAGTTTATGGTATAAATGATCAATCTTTATTTATTTTTGAAATTCATCGTTTTCAAAACACAGGAACAATAATTTATTAGGCTTCCAATTGTCCAAATGTGAACCTTCGGGCTTTACGTTTCACACCTTCCATCAAGTTTTGTACCGTTGTTATATCTACCTTATTTGATACTGGACGCAAATTTGCCTAGAACTGTTTATCACTTCCAACTGTTTTTTTTTAGGTCTCTTGAGGTTTTTCTTCATGAATGCCCAATATTTTTCAATTGGACCATTCCTTAGCCATTTTTCCGTAGTGACAAGAAGCGAATGTTTCTTAAAGAAAGGCAATAAGCGGAAATATCTTGGTTGACAGTGCCAGTTATCACGAAACTTTCGCTTTTTAGGCCACAGGCGCAAATCGCCTGCCAAACCAAGTATTTTTTCGGGAACTTTGACTTTTATTTCTGCTTAAGCTTATCTTGAAACTTTCCTTTTCCGGTAGCCTTATAAAACTCTCGACTTGGGAGCAGCTTAAAATCAGCCTTAATGTATGTTTCATCGTCCATTACGACGCAATCAAACTTGTGTACAACTAACGCGCTCTTCTTTGGCTGTTGTATCTTGCTTGTCATCTCGATTTGTTGTCACTGTTACCACTTTACATGTTGACAGTCCGGCACGTTGCTTTGCTATTTGCACTGTCGGTGGGACTTTTCCAATGTGTTTCCAATATCTATGATGTAAAGGTTGGGGTTTGCTTTTGAAAATGCTGGCCACTGTTCTTGCGGTTTCGGTTTCCTCCTTATTCCAGCTCCCTGACAGTCGTCAGACGCTCTCCAAACACACCGAAAACATTCGACCTGGTTGATTTTGCAATACTAAGTGATTTTACCAAGTTGGCGTGGGAATAATTGGGATTTTACTTATGCGCGTGCAAAATTTTGATACGCTGCTCTTCTTGCTTCGACGCTATTTTTGACCACTGCATAGAATATGACAAAAACAAAATAGAGTCAACATTCCGTACGCATACATCTACATAATGAGGGGTGTTGAAGGATTTTAAATGCGAGATTAATAAACTACGTAATATTTGAGTTGCCCAAGTTTTGATCGTTCCATTCTTTATTCCATTAAAATAAAAGTCTCTTCAGAGTAGGGAAGTTGATGAGATTTCAAACCTAGGATTTGAATTTTGGAAAGTTAGAGTATGCCTAATTTGCCGGCAATTCATTTCATATGCCATATTTCAAGAAATGATGTAATACGAACTTGTAGTAAATGATTTTCAACATTTTTGCGCAGGAGTGTGATATTAAAACTCTTATTTGTATTGCGTGAGAGCACTAGTAACCTCAAGATATACTAAATGACTGGATGCTCAAGTCATTTAGTATGCATTACTGTAACTAGTGCTTCCACGTCATTGATATAAGAGTTTTATCATCATATTGTTTGATAAAATTGTTGGCAAAATATGCATTACAAGTTCATCATACACAGATAAAAAGAAACATTGAATTTTCTGCGTTATCTACTGCACATAAAGGGAATGCTAAATTTGGTAGAAAAGAACGAGATATTTCATGTAAATTTAAGAAAGATAACGCCTGAATCTAGCCTGTTGTATGAAAGATTGCCATCATTGTTGTATGGCTCATGAAAGATTGCAAACAATTTCGTTGTTACGCTTACTTTTGCTTGGAATTAAACGAGGGGAAATTTTACGCGCTTGCTAAAATTAAATATTTTTTTCTGTGTACATCACTTTTTGAGATTTATCTTACACAATAAGTTACCGGCAAACGAGCCGTACTCATACTAAATGACCTGTACCAGCCCTGCTTTCAACTAGGACACAGTTTAAATGAAGAAAAAAAGAACCAACAGAATGAAAATTTGCTGTCGACACGAAAAACTCATCAAGCCAACCGCAAGTCAAGGCCGACATAATTAAAGGCGATAGAACTATAAAAAAACCATTACTTCACTTATTCCTCCACACCCACGAGCAGCTGCAAATGGGACAACGTGAGTATGAGCCTGCTGACCTAAGTCAAACAAAGACTACTAACCGCGCTGAGGCTGGGGGCGGGGGAAATCCCAGCAAAAATTTCCTTAACCATTTCACCACACGCCATGGCTATTAACTACATAGTCTACCGAAAAGAGAAACGGCGGGTTTGAGGTATGTGTGAGTATGTGCCGTTTGAAACAGCAGAACCGAAATTACTCGCTTTGAACACCGCGTCCAGGTGGAACATCCGGTCCGCACACCAAGCACTCAAACAACAACACAGTCTTCGGTGTGGTGAGATTTTTTCTCCGGAAGTGGTGTATATCATTGGGAACGGTGGTGGGCGAGAGGTGGGAAGAACTTCTGAAACGGAAATGGGCAGAATTTGAATAATTTATGGACTGATAAAGCCTTTAGGTCGATAGATTTGGAAGCAGATAAAACTTGCAATTGGATTGCACAGAATTTCGCTTTTGCGTCTTCGAACATTCTGCAAATTTGATGTAACCTTTTCCGAGTGGTTCTTGTTTACACCCGTGTCCACCTTTTCAGCTTGTTGTAGATGGCATTCGATGTATTTCGTTTGGCACTAAACCGAAATGATGAAATGGTTTCGATTGGATGCATCTGGCTGGACATTTGCGGTGAAGCCGAATCGTCGAGAACCGCTCGTTGAAATATGACCAACTCATCACTATTTGGCAACGGATTGACCGCGCCTGTCCCAGCTTAATGGAATGGACAGAAAGCCGGCACTAGTAATTAGTATCCAACCAGAACTAAGCAGGAAATTGCATGCGAGCAAAGTGACTTTGGCAGTCGTTTCTCGAGATGACCTTCCCATTTGACAGGCACGTGACCGCGGAGAGCATTTGTCGAAGGCAAAGGCGCGGTGATTCAAAAGAAAATTTGATAGTGGAACAATCACGTCCAACGGAGAAATTTATGACCCACGAGATTGTATGCCCTCTCAACTCGTCCGGGTCTACTCATTGTTGAAAAATCGTAGTTAGAATTTCAACTGACCTTGAGTGCTTGAGTTGTAGTGGTGGAATCCAAATCGGCCATCCACCCGGCACTCTTGATTCAAAGCCGTGGCAATTTTAGCAGGGGCAGTGCTGCACGTGATCCAATTGGAACGGTTGAACCCTTCTAAGGTTTAATCACTTCCCATGTTGGTACATAATACAAGGTATGAATTTTACCGTCAACAACTAAATACATGAATGTTAATGGAAAAAAAAGTGATTAAATGTGGGTTTTCCGTGAAGGCGATGCCTCGGTTAATTTATGTTGCCCTTTTCGACCCATCTCCATTATTGCAATAACTCTCCATCATAGAACAAAGGATAATTTTATCGGATCATCCGCTTCTTGCCTGCAAATTGTAACGGTGACGCACACTTGCCTTTCCATAAAATGTGATTACTGTCAGTACCAAGCGCCCCATCAGTAAGTAGCCAAGTGAGCGAAGTGAAGACCGGCATAATCCTCAGACGTTTCCATGAGATAGAAAAATAGAAAGGAACAGTTCATATCCCTTTCAGGCTCATAAAACCTAGAACCGACTGCGGATGGGTCCAGATCGAGTGTTAAATTAAATGTGATGTAGTTTCAAGCCAAGTGGATCCCGGGGAAAATATGGCTGCAATCAACCTTCGTCATTCACCGGGAGTGCAGGGCCGACCAACCAACGGAAGGAATCATGATTTCATTACACTGATAAAACTCTTCCATGCTAAGGAGCAGCCTTGTCCTTGAAATCCTGCGCTCTTGTTCGACCGATATGGGTTCATGTTCTCTGTATCTGCTGGGTGTGGAACAGCTCGGAATCGATGGTAAAGATATATTTATTAGCATGATGGCTGATTTAGCGTGAATGAAGCTAATGGGCTTCCTTGAGGATGGCACGGCGCACCACCCGTTGATTAATGTGAATATCCGCACACTCCTTGAGTAATGCTAGGGAGGAAGGAGCAGTCGCAACAAGCATCCAGTGTCTTTGTTTTTGCTTTGGTTCAAGCTATGCAACATCAGTGGGATGTCAGGCTGGCTGCCTAGGCTACATGAAAGCGATTTGGAGTTGAAATTGCTTTTACATTGAACTGCCTTCTGAGTCTTGCAGTTTGCGTGTGTTTGTGTGGAAAGGTTATCCACAAGCAATCGATCCAATGTGCAAGTGATGGAATATACCTGCGTGTGGATTGACTTGAAAGAACCACTTGATGGGTTTCCAGTGGGGTAGGTAGTTGGGTTTCGAACCATTTGAGGTTTCGAATGAGGAATATGTAGATGTTTTCATATGAGATGCACATTAAGAGCGCACATTTTGGTATGCTCCAGGGCGAATACACACGAATTGTTGAGATTTCCTCCGACATGCGAATAAGGGACAAAGTCGTGGTGGAAGGGTTGGGGCAGATTTGAAAACTGTGAAACGTACGTATTCTATTTTCACACAGATCATAAAAGTTCTGATATCAAAGTCGCAAAATGCATGGTATTACGAACGATAAACGATCGCATACTCGTGTGCTTTTCAGAAATCGCAAACGTAATTTGTGATCGACCCTTGGTCCTTTTCATTTTATGTACCGTAATTTTTGAACATCTTCAATTGCCAAGATTGACAAAGAGAAACGTCAGTGTGATGTCTGTTTCCAACGTTTATAAAGTACAAGGTATTATATTCGATGCAATGATAAAAAAAATCTCTGCAATGTTTATGTAGTGGTAAAAAAAGAAAAAGCATAAAATAATTATGAAATTTCGTTAGAAATGCATGAACCTTAAGCAGTTTCGATTCAAAAGTCAGCCAAACGCAGGTTTTTTGCTTGAATTTTAGTATGAAGGTATTAAGTAACTCTTGTACCTTACATAAGTATACAAATTGATTGGAGGAATATGTTATTACTGAATACACACAGTAGCAAAAATAAAGCCGAGCAAAATTTTGCTTCCAAAATACGCGTTGTTCAACCTTCTGTAACTTTGTCAATTATCAATATATTTATACTGAGTGTACTTTTGAGTCAATTAGCGCTGATATTCGAGGCGTTCGAAAACGCGATGATGATTGTTTCCCAATATCGAGTATCACACTTATTCAGACATTACATCTGATTAATATTAGGAAATAGCTTAATTTTTCAAATAATATATTTTAAATAAAGAATTCAGCGCCAACATTTGATTACGGCATATCTGCTTTTGTAAACAAACACTTTGTCTGCTAATTTATCGGAAGTTGAATACAGTTTCTTCATATTGAATATATCAGCGGATAGAGATGTAATTTTGCTGGTAAACTGGTATTATTCTTTCTCAAAAAAGCTATCCTCGGATGGATTATCCCATTCTGGTAATCGATCGGAGGTGGCAGATTCCGAGGTTCAATTCTTACCACACTGCACTCGTAATAGACTACTGAAGGTTAAATGAAAAAAAAAAAAACAACGATCGGTTGTCGTTATCCGATACCGAACATTACAGACATATTCAATAAGCTAGGTTTAGATCTTGCTTATGGCTTCCACCAAGTCGAAGTAGAGAAGGCAGACATCCCGAAAACAGCATTCAGTGTTGAAAACGGACACTATGAGTTTTTGCGAATGCCTTTCGATCTCAAAAATGCACCATCAACGTTCCAGTGTGTGATCTATAATGTATTACAAGAACATATTGGAGTCACCTGCATGTGTAAAGGGTGTATTCGATAAAAATGGCACACAGAAAATCTTCTGTAACTTTTGAATCGTATGAGTAAAATACTTAGATATTTGAGTAGATCTTATCCATAGTGTATTATTTACATCTGCCAAGTTTCATAGTTATACATGCAGTAGTTCCAGTCATGTCGTCGAAACAAGAAATTGTCCGTGAGAAAATTTTGTGCACTCACAATCAAAATCCAGGGGCGTCCCACCGGTGGATTGCCAAAAGGCTTGGAATTGCAAATACAACTGTGTCTCGTGTAATAAGAACCTTCAAGGAGCGTCTGAGTGTCCAAAGGAAGGAAGGGAGTGGTCGTAAAAGTGGTCCAATGGACAGTAAAATGGCCAGGAAAGTCGTACAACAATTCAAGAACCGTCCAAACATGTCCATTCGAGATGTCGCTAAAAAGTTTAAGGTGTCAGTCGGTTTTGTGCAGAAAACCATGAAGCGTGCTGAGTTACATGTTTACAAAGTGCAAAAAGCCCCAAACCGGAATGAAGAACAAAACATCACTGCGAAAACCCGCGCCCGGAAACTTTACACGAAGCTGCTCACCAAATCCGGTTGCATCGTGATGGATGACGAAACATACGTCAAGGCCGACTTCCGTCAACTTCCTGGACAAGAATATTTCGTTGCCAAGTCGAAGTTCGATGTTCCGGAGGATGTTCGAAAGAAGAAACTATCGAAATTTGCAAAGAAGTTTCTAATCTGGCAGGTGATTTGCGGATGTGGTGAAATAAGTGCTCCCTTCATCACTTCCGGAACAACAAACGGTGCGATTTACACGGAAGAGTGCCTTAAGAAGCGTCTCTTGCCATTCATTAAGAAGCACAAAGGATCAACTCTGTTTTGGCCTGATCTAGCATCCTGCCACTACGCTCGAAACGTATTGGAGTGGTACCGAGCCAACGGAGTCAATTTTGTGCCAAAGGATATGAACCCACCAAATTCACCGGAACTTCGTCCAATTGAAAAATTCTGGGCAATTATGAAAACGGAACTTCGCAAACATCCCAAAACTATAAAAACAGAGCTAGAATTGAAGAAAATTTGGGTAAAAACAACAAAAACACTGGGAAAATCGGTTGTAAAAAATTTGATGGGTGGAGTGAAAAGGAAGGTGCGGGCATTCGGGATGGGAGACGAAATTGAATAAAACAAATGTTGTAAATCAAAACTCATTAGTAGTTCTTCATTCCCTGAAAATTTCAAGAAAATCCGATAATCAGTTTAATTTTGATGAGTATATATGTGTGTGCCATTTTTATCGAATACACCCTTTACATGGATGAATATATATATATTTTTTCTACTACCAATCAAGTAGAACATTTGGATAATCCATCACATCACATAATTTGAAGATACAATTGGACAAAAGTGAATTCTTTCAAAAGCAAGTTGCTTTTTTGGGCCACATTGTAGCATCCGAAGGATTTAAAACAAACCCGGATAAGATTGATATCATTCAGAAATGGCTTATTCAAAAAACTGAAAAAGACCTCCAAGGTTGCTAGGAATTCGTAGTTACCATCGGACATTTATTCGAGATTTTGTTAAGATAGCAAAACCTTTATCAAATCTAATCCAATAGCTTTCACTTCTAGAACACTAAATAAGTAAGAGGAAAAGTAATCGATAAAGGATTGTTAATAGTCGTATGGACTTGCAAGTATTTTCGGCAGTATCTTTATGGACGGAAATTCATCTTGTATACAGACCATAAACCTCAAACAAATGGATTAAATGTAAAGGACACCAATAATTGACTTGTTTATTGGTGCCTTTCGATGAGCGATTACGACAAGGAGATTAAATTTTCAGTTGTGTGTGTGTGTGTGTGTGTGTGTGTGTGTGTGTGTGTGTGTGTGTGTAATCTAACACTCATTGGCAGGCAATGGTATTATGGACGAAATCTGTTTACAACAATCCCTCGAGTGACCATTGGAAGCAGCTTTAATCCGATAGCTAGAAAGTGATAACTCTACTGCAGATCCAGCAATCCATTTCAGAATGTCCAAAGAAGCACGCCCATTCCGAGGTTACTTTCACATACAATAAGCCCTGTATGTAAACATTACCGACATCATTTAGATAAGGACACTGCAACACACTTCCAGATTTCGAAATGTTAAATTTCCATTTCCGTTTCCGTTATCATTGTGTTTGGGCCATTTCACGCACGCATGCGCATTGTCTTTATTCCCTGCTTCTGTCAAGCAAATGGCCGTTTTCTACAAGCACTGGTCTTCTTTTTTTCACTCCACACTGTCAATATCAAATCCCCGCTATGACGCGACTCTATATAGAACTTCAAAAGTGCAAATAATTATCGATTTACTCGCGACAAAGCGGACAAACACTCAAACTTAATCATTTATGTCCGGATGTCACAATACTACCACGAATAAACAAAACTAAGCTGATGTTACTCTTCTTCCGGGTGCGGAGGCGAAGCACAAAAAACCAAAAAATGTGGAAATACTACCGACACTCACACATTTCGGGAGGGAATCGATTGTATTCACTACGTCTTTCCCAAAGCACGCCTATATTTAATGATTTCACTGTTAGTTAGCTGTTAATTTTTTGTTCGCGAAAACGACGCAGCAAGAACAAAACACGTCAGTTTAGAAGCACGGCTTGCTGCGATCAGTCTACCACTGGTTATGAGAATATTCAAAGGCAAACATACTTTTGCATATAAAAACTAATAAATGATACATTAAAAACTTAAAATCGTTCCACAAAAAACGCATTCATGACCCATAAAACTCTGGTCAATATCCGTAATAAAATGGATATGATCCATAAAATTTATCAATGTGATCCATAATTTATTCAAAATTTAGCAATAAAATGTCAAAAAAGTACCGTTATATATCTAGGGTATGATCAATAAAATTGTATGGATTACCCATAAACATATAGCGAATGTTCCATAAAAGGATTAAAATCATTCCTTATAGTTGTAAAATTGATCCACAGAATGTAACATTTGTGCACTAAAATACGTGCACATGATTCATAAATTATTAAAAATGTTCCATAAATAAATTGTCTATGATCCATAAAACAATGAATAATAATCTATAAACTCATAAATGATCCGTAGCAAATTATTCTTATAGAAAATTTTCTTAACTACAATTTTTCCAAACATTGGTTTTCAGAAGAAAAAAATCAAACAGCTCCTCAGTTAGACACACTATATTGTACAATGTGACATAGTAGCCACGATTTGTTATGATGTACTCCAAGTGCTAGAAATATCAATGTTGCCTGCTGAGCAGTTGAGGATTGAAGAACTAAGGAAGTAGAAAGCAGTCGAAGTTTCCGATATAGTATTCAAGTTAACGACTGATTCAAGCATTTGCCCGGTATAATGCAAACGGAGGATGTTTTTTGTAGTTAGGTCCGACGAGCGATAGCGAGGCCCGGCATAATTTTATAAAAAAAATCTTGAATAACAGTTTGATTAAGCCTTAAATTTGACATGTAGAGTAAGGAGTGTATCGAAAAGTAGTTATAAACTTCCAAATAATAAAATAGGCATGAAAACATGGTTAAAATTAACATACTATTTCAGTTTATTATAGCTTAACATGTTTACAAAAGATCCAAACGGAAAAACTAGTCATCATGTTCATTTCTGTAGAATGCCAGTACCTTTGATTTGACACCTGCCATCAAATTCTGCACAGTGACCTTTGTGCACTTCCTGGATGCTGCTGCTCAATTTTTCTTAAAATCGGTCATGTTTTGGGACACTGTACCATCCTTCTTAAATATACGCTTGACTATTGCCCAATAGCGTTCGATCGGTCGCAACTGGGGACAGTTTGGTGGGTTGATGTCTTTTTCTACGAACTTGATGTTATTCTCCGTCAGCCACTGTAGAGTGGATTTGGCGTAATGTGCCGATGTCAAATCTGGCCAGAAGAGAGGAGGGGACTGGTGCTTTCTATACAATGGTAGCAACCTGTTCTTCAAACATTCCTTTTGATAAATCTCAGCATTTATAGTTCCTTTTGTATAGAAAATTGAAGAACGCAAGCCACATGTGCAAATAGCTTGCCAAATGAGCACCTTCTGACCGAATTTCTCCATCGCAACAGTCGTATCTGCGGTTGGCACACGTTCCCCAACAGATTTAGTATAAAACTGCGGCCCCGGTAGCGTTCTTGAATCTTCTTTAACGTATGTTTCGTCATCCATCAAAATGCACTGGTCGACATTGTCCAAAATGCAGCTGTACAGCTTTCGAGCCCTGGTTTTGGCACGAGACTTTTGTTCCGGAGTTTGTTTGGGCACTTTCTGCTTTTTGTACGTCTTCAAGTCATTCCTGCGCTTGATTCGTTGAATCATTCCGATGCTGGTCCTGAACTTCTTGGCTAGATCGCGAGTAGAGGCAGATTTGTTCCGTTGAATATAATCCACAACTTTTTGGTCCAAATCGGGGTTGCTGGAGCCGGGTTTCCGGCCACTTCTTGGTAAATCCTTGAGGGAGCACTCCTTACCAAACTTTTCGATGATGCGTTTTACACTTGCCGGGTGAACATTTACTCTTTTCGCAATCTGGTTGTAAGTAACACCCTTTTCGGTGCACCAAGTGTGCAGAATTTTCTTTTAGTCTCAAATTCAATTCGCGACATTTTGAATACAACTTTATCAACGGAAATGAATGAACCGAATAATCATTTTTGACATGTAAACAAAGCAAATGGCGCTTACACGCTAAAAATATATACAGTAGTTTATGCGTAACAACGCATCGAATGTTTATAACTACTTTTCGATACACTCCTTAACTGTCCCCATATTAATCTCATTGTTCCTTTATTCATCCTACGATGAATCAAACAATTGGGCAGTTGAAGGATCGGTTTCGTTTTCTAATAATGTTTGCTTACTTTTAATAACAACAACAAACATTACTAACTAATCCTGTCACCTGTTCATTGTTTAATTTCAAGTAGGATGAATTGCAAAATGATAAGATTAATATAGGATAATCTTCCCTAGTTCGTTACATGCAAACTTTAACAAATTTATTGGGAAACATGTGTCGCAGTTGCGGTCGTAAAAGAACGTGAAATCGTGAAAGTAAATCAGCTCTCTGAAAAATTTAAAATCTTCTAAAAAGCAATCCTTCTTTAATAGCAATATTTGAACCGCATAGCTAAAGAAACGGACTTGTTAATAGATCTGAGTAGTAGCGCAGTCGAGGATCGATTTCCCCGTAGTCAAAATTAAAAAAAATATAAACTCAACATTGTAATAATTCTGGCACAATTTATGGATCCTACATATTATTTTAAATGCCCAAAGTTTATTTCCTATGGGCCATATTTAGAAGCTTGTGGTTAAGTTTTCAAAACTACCATGGATCATTGACGATTGGATCAATAATTTATTGATCATGTGTATATATTTAAGTTCACAAACGTTACATTCTAAGGATCAATTTTACAACTTTAAGGAATGATATTGAACCTTTTATGGAACATTCGGTATATGTATATGGGTAATCCGTACAGTTCTATTGATCATACCCTAGATATATAACGGTACTTTTTTGACATTTTATTGCTAAATTTTATATAAATTACGGATCACATTGATAAATGTTATGGCTCATATCCATTTTATTATGGATATTGACCAGAGTTTAATGGGTCATGAATACGTTTTTTATGGAATGAATTTCAATTTTTAATGGATCATTTCTTCAGTTTAAAGGTGCAAACTTTACTGCCATATTCAAAGGATATATGGACTTAAGGCGACCAATTGCATGCGCCCTGACAATTTAATGAACACTATCCACATAGTTTACCAACATCATTTTAGCAGATGCAAATCAATCAAAGTATTTATTTCACAAACAAAGAAATATCACCCACTAAAAAAATTTAAGCTTTTGACATACGGATTGTTAATTATTAAAAAAGTTTCAAGAGCAGAGTGAATCGGCGGTGAAATGTCATGCTCGTCTAGCAAAAAAAGTACTACTGTATGATTAAAGTTCGGTGGATTAGCACCGATTTGTGCAAATTCAAATTTTGAGAGGTCTTCGTAATTTGGACTTTAAAAAACCCGGCTTTAAAACATATGGCCACGATTCAAACCCGATCGAGCAAAAGCGGCCACGTTCGCCAACGCATTCAGAGCAAAAACTTGAATTTTCTTGTGATAAGCAGCAGCAGGTTTCGGGGCACTTAATTTTTCCATGAAATGATTTTCACGAATTTCCACCGAACAGAACAACACCTTACCAGTCAAGGTCAAGTGAGAGTCGTCGTAAACGGTGCTCTTGATGTTTTAGGCCTTCCCACGGTGGCAATGAATACCTAGCACTTAGGCAAAATTACAATTCTTGCTAGAACTCTGAAATTCCTATGGATGAAAACTGTGAACAGGTTAAAGATTAAGAACTTAAATCTGTGGTTCAGATGGTCAGCTGCTCAAGCGCAACGTAACATAAACCAAGAAGATTGATCAGTGGCGAGTTAAGTTGCTGCTGAAATGCTCGAGTTCCGTACGTCCTGCCAACGATGGTGCTCGCGAGCGATCGATGAGAGAGAAGCGACATCCTTCTCATCTATTCTAACACACCAGTGCACTGCAGTGTGGCCGAAGGAAACCTGAAAAAAAGACCTAGAGGCACAATTAAATGTTTGTCGATATTGTTTGCAAACATACCGAAGCCGTTACCATTGAATTTCTTGACAATTTCACAGTTTTTGTGGAGAACTAGCGCCCCGTCACCGGCTGTTCATTTTTAATTTCTCAAAATTTAATCAAAACAACGAACACCAACGGTTGACAAGAAAACAGTGTTGCCGAAGTTGAAAAAATATACTTGAAAGGAGTGTTGCTGTATTTTACCAGTGCTTCTGTGATAATGATATTCTAGTATACATAGAACGTGATACACTGAAAATTGTGACCGGGTGCGTCATGAATAAATCGTCTGTCCGATGTCCGTAATTAGTCCGTGGTTATCTTTTGGCCGGATCTAGCCAGCTGCAACTACTCTAAGAAGGTACTACCCAAGTAACAATCTTACTGTCTTTTAGCCTTTGCTTAAATTTATGTGTGTTTTATGATAGCAATAGACATACTAATTTATTTAAAAACAGCTTTCTATGATGCGAAAGATGTGTCATTAATAATTTTACTTTAGGCTGTTTTTATAACATTTTCTAGTAAGTAGGTGAAGCCCAAAACAGTCAAGCTTTAAAACATATTTGAAGAGGAACACTATTCCTTCATAAAACCGTTCAGTAATTCAATAATTAAGCTCCTTCATATTTGTTTAACAGAGCCATGATAAAATATTGCATAAGCACGCTTTATCATTATAAAAACCATCACTAAGCCATTTGGACTCGGGTGAGAGCATAAAGCATTTATTGTTGCATTTTGCACTAAATAAAGTTTATGATAAGATGCTCTACCAATGTCGTCATAATAAAATTAAACAAAGATGGATTCGCATAGCAACAAACTAAGACAAGTGAAAAAAATGCACGATTAAGTGAAATAATAAACAAATCTTATTGAGCATTCTGAATAGTAATTTGCCAATTATCCATCAATTAAGGTTGTTTAAAAAACTACAACATCAGTCTCCCATCCAGATGGAATTTTCTTGAGGTATGTATCGCCTGGTATACGGCATTGGTTTTAATCCAATCTACAACTGCCTCTAAAATATACCCTTCAGAACCTCTGCCAGGGTGGGCCAAATAGGCACATTTTAGTCTTCAAGAGGTTTTGGGGGAAGCAATCAAGACAAATAAGCCTTGACCAGAGTTTTATGGACGTCGTTTTATAACACCCTTGAAGGAATTCATAGAACTTTTAATGTTACTTTGGCAGTGTACACCGCCAATCGTCTGTAACGCTGGGCCCTAACGCCGCTAACCTACGGCTTCACCATGCAGTACGTGGCCAGCCAAAAGTTCGGTAACGCACACATCCTTTCTCGACTTATCAGCCGCCATGCGAAACCTAATGAAGACTTCTTAATCGGTTTCGTTACGAGGTCAGTTGTACATGATACTTTTAATGTGTTTCCCTTATGTTTTAAAGAAGTACAACAAAGCACCAAATCAGATCTGGTGCTCAAGAAGGTCTGCCGGTACATCCAGGATGGTTGGCCAAACTCCCTGGCCAGCAACGCCGATCGATAGCTTCTTCGGTTCAACAACCACCGTGAATCGCTTTCTACGGTGCAGGGCTGCATTCTTTTCGGCGAAAGGCTTGTGATCCCGGCTCCCCTACGCAAGCGATATCTGAAAGAGCTCCACCGGGATCACCCCGGAATCCAGCGGATGAAGGCGCTTTCACACAGCTACGTGTATTGACCATCGATAGACAACGAGGTAGCTGATTACGTGCGGGCGTACTCACCTTGCGCCCTAACAGGGAAGTCACCGGCAGCAGCCACACCTATGCCTTGGCCCAAGTCAATTCGCCCCTGGCAACATGTGCATATAGACTACGCCGGCCCCATCGACGGTGACCTGCTCGCCGTAGACTCCTTCTCAAAATGGCCGGAGGTTATCCAAACACGGCGCATCACGGCGTCCGTAACGATCGACATCCTGCGTAGTATTTGCGCTCGCCTGGGAATGCCGGCAACGCTTGTGTCAGACAATGGCAGCCAATTCACCAGTCTGGAGTTCGCTCAATTCTGTTCATCAAACGGGATCGATCACGAAAGCACTGCGCCGTTTCATCCTCAATCCCATGGCCAGGCGGAACGGTTCGTCGATACGGTCAAGCGGGCGATCAAGAAACTAAAAAAAGGGAGAAGTACAACCGTTGAAGCACTGGAAACGTTCTTGTTAGCCTACCGAAGTACACCAAAACAGTCAGCACCCGAAGGCCTGTCACCGTCGGAGATAATGTTCGGACGTCGAATTCGCATCTGCCTCGAACTGCTACGTCCGTCAGCTGAACGTCTCGTATCAGCAACCGATCGGCCAGAAGAATTTCAGCCTTAGGTCCTTCAATGCCAGTGACCTTATGGTTTACGTCAACGTTTATGCCAAGAATGCCTGGAACTGGGTTTCCGGCAAGATCATCGAAAAAGTATGACAAGCCATTTTCAATTTTATTATACGTCGCGGTTTCGAAAGAACTCTCTAACTTTTCTCTTGCCCATTAAGCGACCCACAATGATCTCGTTCATCTCGCCAATTTTTCATCTGAGTTATCGTTTTGATGGTTGTTCCTGTTACCTTCATTTTCTCTTTATAAATGCCAAGTAGTTTTGACTGAACCTAAACTGAAACAATTGATTGATTAAGGGTTATCGGAACAAGCTGGACTCCATTGTCATTGTACTATTATTGTATTTCTCGGCTGTAGCGAAAACTCGCAACGTCCGACTAAAATGTCACCGGACTATCATGTGGTCGGATCAAGAGCAGAATTCGCGGAGCTCATCATTTTCTCAGTAACGAAAACGTGTGTCTTCTGGCCACAACTACAAATTCCTTTCCAAATTTGCGGGCAAAGTTATCCACAAAAATAAATTTTAAACTGACAGAGATACCTCCTGAAGCCTTTGCATTGTAAAATTTTGGTTCTGGAAGTTGTCCAGAGTGTGTCTTACATTGGTCTCATAAACTCAGTATCTACCGGTCTTAGTTAGTAGGTTCACACAGCTCTCGAACACGGGTCCTAGCTTCTTCATTCTGCTTGATTGAGCGATTGGGTTCCCTAGTAGCACACTTGTTGCCATTCGGTTGAGATAACACAAATATGATTTGCTTAGTCATAATCAAGTTACTACAACTAATTATCATCGTAGTGTGCTACTTGGGTTGTCTGCAGGTGCTGCACTTCAGACGGAATACTCTTTACTCAAATCTCAATCGGACATGATGGATGGTTGGCAGTTTCCCTTCGGCGTTTAGTTTGAGGCCTTCGAGTCATCGTCAAAGTTTCCCTGTAGGTTTGGAGTACTCGCCATACGACGTTTCCAAGATAATCAGGTTGGCCATTTGGTGCAATGTCATTAAGTGGAGCTCCCCTGGGCCGAACGTTATTATGCCGAATGCCATGAGGGGGAAATAGGCTGAGTTTTTGAAACTAGAAGATTGAACTTAAGGCCTGTACTCGAAAAAAAAAGCACCAGACAAAAGTGTTCGCCAAAAATTTATTTTATGTCGGATTTTCTTGAAACTTTCAGGAAATGAACTAATACATATGATAATGTTTCAGCATAATTACTTTATTCAATTTTCTTTCCATCACTGAAAACCCGCTCCTTTCCCTTAACAATTTTTTTATCTAATGAAGTTTTCAACCCATCGCATGGATTTAACCTAATATTTTTAAACGAGTTCAATTATTTCAAATCTTCACAAAATGTTCCACATCATACAAAAACTCCCTACTACAACTCTGACCTTAATGATGTACCTTTCCTGAGCAAAAGTTCATATCGAAGGATGCCAGGCATCATTCACCATCCACCCGTTCGTGTATTGTCCTTTACTGAAGGTGTCGATGCACAGCTGCAACAACCCTGACTGCACGCTACTGTAGACATGTACCCAGTGGGATGTAACTGCAGTGCTTGACCTTTACATTGATTTCTCTCGGAGCCTTTATGATGTAACAGTTATTACAGCTTTCCCCTTCTCAGCTATGTAGGTGGAAAGTAAACATAAATTGGCTTCAACTTTTTTGCCGTTTAAAGGTGATAGTACACACACCCCTCTCAACCGTGTCCAGCATCGGGACGGACCCAGCCCCGGTCCGGAAGCGTTCAGTCTAGCAAACACAAGATACAATTGGAGCGTAAATCCTATTAGCAATCAACATCAAATCAAGCTACAGATAAACAAAATTGACCAGCTTTTTGCTATCTAATGCGATTAGCAGTCTTCCGCTTCAGACAGCAGCATCAGCAACAGCAGCAGCAGCAGTGCAGTGCATGTCTTTCGAATCATCCAGTTCTCATCCCTGCAAAAATGCTATCTCATTCCGTTCCTGTTTGATTTTGTCATTGGCACCATTACCCGGCGGAGAGCCCCAAGGTTGCCCTTGTCCTTATCACGTGGATACATTTCCAACGACTGAGAGCCCTTCATTGATAAAATGTAACGGCATTGGTTCGAGTTGTGTCTTCCTCATCGGTGTTGACCTAGTTTTTGTTTTATCTGAATGTCTCATCAACACAAATCTATCATTAAGCTGTTGTTGTTGTTGTTGTTGTTGTTGTTGTTGTTGTTGTTGCTCACTGCACGGAATTGGAAAACTGCTATCAATTTATTTTGTTTGCTTTTTCATTTTTCTGCTTCCGATACTTTCAGGTCCGCTTCTGACATAACCTTTGTCGGGAGAAATAGATAGAAATCGATTCCCCTTTTCGGAAGTGAAATGCGAAACTTGGAAAAGCGGATGATTAATTGAATTTTAATTGAACTGCTCCTCTGCACACTGACTTGCTGCTGAAGAACGGAACGTGGTGGAATTCTGTAGTTGTTGCTTGTGTGTTTTTTTTCTTTCCTTTTACGAAGCGTGTTCAGTCGTATCGTGTCCGGGGGGATGTTTGGTGATATCAAATGAACGAACAAGGTTTACGATGATGTGACGTTTTATTGATGTTTTATATTTTACTCAGTGAACTCTTCTACACCAGTTGAATGTGTTTGTGTGTTTGGGTGTGATAGCAGGTGGAATTGCATAGCGGTACCGATGACCGTGCGGAGAAACGCTGGATGGAAATTTCAAACCACAGAAAGTAATCAACACGACGCCATCTGATAACAGGGTTTGTTTCCGTCTGATTCAGCTTATCAGTTCTGATATAAAAGGTGCCTCCAACCGTATCTTGTGTGGTTGGTAGGGTTGGAGAATTTGAGTAGGAGTAGATCGTGGAGAATTTTAATTGGCGGTTTATGGAGGGGGGAAGACAGGTCAAAATGCACATCGGGTGACATGACCCTTTGTATAGAAAGAAAAATAACTCATATAGCTTTTCTCAGGTAGACTTTAACTTGTTTGCTTCATCATTCGGCTCTCAACTTAGTGCTCTAAAGCATGGCCCACTTAGTAATGGAACAACATAATTTGAGTCTATTTTGGATTTAAATTGACGGATTTGGAAAAGATTTTCACTAAAGGGCATACTATTGCATATATTTTACGACACAAATACTAATCGAATTATTCGTCGCGGTTTCGAAGACATTCTCGAAGTTTTCTATTGATACGTCCCATTAAGTACGACTCGACGGTCTCGTTCACTGTACTGGCGATTTTATTCCGCCAATTTTGGTGACTGTTCCTATAATCTTCATTTTCTCTTCATAAATGCCCAGTAGTTTGAACTGGACCTGAATTGGGGACAATTAGTTGATTAAGAGTTTTCGGAACAAGCTTGAGTCCGTTGTCATTGTCTTATTATTGGGCACAACTATAAATTCCCTGCCAGATCATATATTTGCGTGCAAAGTTATACACAAAAATAGATTTTAAACTGACAGAAACACCTGCTCAAGCCTTTGCATTATAAAATTTTAATTCTGGAAGGTGCCCAGAGTGTGTCTTACATTAGTCTCATCTTCTCAGAATCTTTCGGTCTTTGTTAGCAGGTTAACACAGGTCCGAGCTGCAGGGTGCCCCACATCAAATTGCATAACGGAAAAAAACCCTGTAGAAAATTTACTAGTTGACCGATTGTTTTAAAATTTTCAGACAAGAAAATATAACCCATTAGCAAGCATTAAGCAATCTGTTATTCAACTTCAATACCATAACTGTACGCTTGCACCTTACGCTTAACTACTAACCCAACTAACTTTTTGATTCACATAACTCCATTGTAACTCACCTACATGCACTCTTGTACGACCAAAATTGATCGCATAAAGTGTATTGAACCGCTCTACGCGTACAAAAGTGGAGGCCTTATATGTGCGTAGCGTCATTGTTACAGTAGGTTATACGATGTACAGGTATACCTCGATAGTACGTACATCAATTTTCTCACTTCAAATCAAAATTGCATACAAAATAATGATAGTATATGAAATCTAATACAACCAAAAGAAAGAACAAAAGCTGCTATTACAGATTCAATCAGTAGTTTTTATGCGATTGCGATTTGAAGTGAGAAAGTTGATGTACGTACTGTCGAGGTATACATGTATTATGATTTGATTAGGAACTAGGTATCGAGACTAACATCAGAACCTATGCAAGCATGGGTTAAACGTTAATCAAGTAACGTGCAACTAATTATGATCAGTATGGTGCTCCATCTACTGAAGCACCATACTGCAAAAAATGAGCGTTGTAGGTTAACGTTTTCCCCATGCTTGGAATAGGGTCCCGGGGTGCTTAAGCCGTTCCGTATCCTATATAAAATCCTCTCCGTTTTCTTTTTGAGATTATATAAAGTTGCATTCACAAGTCATTACAACTTCCACAGCCAGAGTAATAAATGGTTGAAGAAATAATAGTCAACTATAGAAGTGTCTTACAAAAAAAAAAGTTAATCAAAACCAAATGAAAAAAAAATGCAACTAACAGTTGCTTTTTCGCAGTTGAAATTTATTGCTTTTCTTTGGTTTACATCCCTTATCTGCCTCTGCCAAGATTCGATATCGCAATCTCCGTAACCATATTCCCATCCTTAATACACTCGTCCATATGGACAGCTTTTTTGCACCATGTTACTTTTCTTGTACATATAGCTCATAATCATCCTCAAAAGATTGTAATATGATCCGTTGACAAGAACCTACGATTTTGCTTTGACTTCTTAACAATTAAATTTTTATGATTTTGTAACAACGCACAGTGCTTCGAACGTATGGAGCTGCGGGACAAAATTATAACTTGCGTTCTACACGTTTTAACTCAATGGTGTCCTTGGGAAAATGGTTGTGAACTAGTTTTTCTACTATTTGCATTATTGACCTATATTAAACTGATAATTGCATAAGTGGCGTAAACGCCAAATTTCATAACATATATGTAATGTGCTTCGTATAATCGAGATCCATTCGGGAAATTTGTCACTTATGATAAAAACTACTATTTGCGAAATTGACCTACGTTGAACTGATAATTGCATAAATTCCGGAAACGCCAAATTTCACGATATGCCTCAAAGAATCAGGATCTCTTTAGGAAAAATATGAGGTATGATAACAGTTTCTATTACAACAATTGACCAATTTCCAATGGACCATCAAATGAGTGACGTAAACGCCAGCTCTTATATTTTATACTATAGAATCAGGATGTCTTTAGAAATGATTTGAGGGATTATTTTTAAACGACACTGTATCACTAATCGTTAGAATTTGTTAATTTTAAATTGTCCAATACGACTATTTATAAGATTTCTCACCGATGTTTATTATAAATAAATAAAATGAATGCCAAATTCAAAGTTATATTTTATTTCTTTTTATTCTTACTCCAATTATTTTGTTAACTACTTATCATCACTGAACAGAGCAAAGGAATCGTCATCGTCTACTGCATCAACAAAGTATGACGCTTTCCAGATACTGATGGATCAGAAGAGAGCAGCATATAATTCATCAGGTCTGTGTTGGTATTCACTCTAGAAGATTTTCTCGTATGATTCAAACGATTTCCTCTAATAATCTTGTGTGTGGCTTCAAACGCTTCCTCGGATAATTGGCCAACGGGCAGTTCACAGGCTTCCATAAGGTCTAAACTGTGCAGCAATAACTTATGAACAGTTACAGGCATATAATACCAGCTATACAGTTTTAGATAACGCTATTTTGTACGGAATACAAGTTGCTTGTACTTATGCAAGTCAACTTTCCTTCGTGATGACAAAATACGAAGAATCGTTGCAAAATTTCCAATGAGTTCCGAGTCAATTCCTGTAATTTCCGAACTGGTATGTGGGATCGCGAAAAATTTCCGTGCAGTGTTGCCATCGTTACTCGAACCGTATCCTGGCTTCGGCTTGTCGACGATTAGACCCATCTTAGTTTTGAACGTGTCCTGTATTTCTTTTTTCTTACATTCGAATATTTGTTTATGCTCAGTTGCTTTCACTTGCCATGTCTTGAAGTCCAGCCTGTGTGAATGAAAAACAGATATTTTTTTTTTATATTACAAAATGTTTAGTTAACCTATAAGCGGTGTGGATGAAACAATCAAAGCTTTTGATCCAGCAGTGGAGTGGTGAAACGCCAAATTTTTAGTTTTCCTTATTGGGGACTTTTTCTTCAACTTTCGATGTATTTATTTCTTTCGGCAGGGCTCCACAAATGAAATTTCCGGAGAGTACGTTGCAAACCTTTCCGTCAATCATCGTCCGAAGAAATTCAAAGTTGACGTCAATCTGCACATTGTTTTCGGTGATTGTGAAAGTATGCATCTCTTTGATTTTATCCTCAATTTCTGTTTGGATGTTCAAAATTGTCTGGGAATCTTCCTTAGTGAATACAAACTTGATTGGTCTAAAAAAGGATGTTGAACATGGCCGCGGATTTGAGCAGAGGATAGTGTTGTTTTCAATGTCTATAATTTTTAATGGAACTAGGGCCACGACAAGCAGGCTCTCATCTAAGCTCTCAGCCTCCGAAAATTTTTGTTTTTAGGTGCTATGTCCTGAGCTTCCATCAACACCCCATTTGCATACAAGTTTTACCGTCCTTGAGCTATCTACCGAAAGTTGCTGCATAATGCTCAGCGAGGTACAATTCATTGGGTCTTGCAAATCAACTTTAGCGGACGTTTCAGATGCGGAAACCAGCTTATGAATGATTTTTTCCTTTTCCTTTTTCAACGCGTTAAGGCTAGGAAGCAGATTTGCATGTACCTCGTTTAAAGTATTTCGAAGCAGATTGTACTTTCTCTCGGATAAATCCAAGTCAATGTACAACGCCAGTGCTTGTGCCGTTGTCATAACCCTTTCCTGTTTTGCGCTTGAGCTACTTGATATTTTGGCCGCAAATGCTAGCTCCTCGGGTTCATTATTATTGATGAGGTCTTAAACACGCCGTTTCTTGGTTTTATTTGAACATTTCTGAAACGGTTTTTGAGGTCTTCCCTTGGCGATGTTGAATGAAGACTCAGCAATTCCTTCAATATTTGTATTCGGATTGCGAGAAAGATTAACCGGCGAAGACAACCAGCCAGAGTTTTGCTTCTCGAATTTCTCGAATGATCGATAGCACTTTGACCATTTTTGATCAATTCTTAAACAAAAGAATTTGCAAAACTGCATTAACTCATTCTCAAGTTCCTCGGAGAAATCATCCGGGTTATATAAACCAGACAGAAACTTCGACACATAAGCTTTTCGTTGGGACGGATCAACGGAAAGGCACTGTTTATATATATCCATGTTATTGAGTGCAAGAGTATCACCTAGAAATTCGTTAACAGAAAATAAGAGCAGCTGGACTCACTTCCATTCTCTTAAGAATACTATAAGTGAGATCTGGTGCAATTTTCAGAGATGTGTTTTGATTTTTAAAATGCTGTTTGAAGTTGTAGATTATTTCTATCTATATATAGTCAAGCGCATGACTTGGAAGCTTTACTTATCACAATGATCGAAATATGTCCAACTGAAACACATTGAATTGGATTTTACTTACTTGATTTTATGCTTTCTATATCGATTTTTACAATGAAAGGTACCGTTCGAAAACCCAGTGACCTCACGAAGATACTAATGCGCATACAGCGTAGTTTAAACATATGTTATTATCACCTACTTGGTCGATAACGTACAGATCGATTGTTTTGTCGTCCAGGGACCTACACGAAGTACCAATGCGCATCCAGCTGTTAGTTTCAACATTTTTAATCCATGGAAATCAATTTTGTTTTATGTATAATGGCAGCAAGAGGTGCCAAAAGGTTTTAGATTTTGGTCAGGTTTATGAGAACCTACACAGCTTCTTTATAACGATCTTAAATCCTTGTCTCCTAAAATTCCTTGTACTCCTATAAAAGGTTTTATGTTGTCTTTATGAACTCGTAAAATGCTATTTGAAATGCCGTTTTAGAACTTCTTTCATATTATCTTATTAAGGTCAGTTGAAAAAGCTTCTTAAAACCATTTTGCCTCCAGTAAATGCATTAAACTGTAAGTTGGCATTGAGGGAAGTCACCAAATGATCAAACAGTTTTATAGTAGCCATTGCGAAGTAACAATTTTAGTTTTATTCCAGCCTCTCGGCTTTGTTGATAAAACTACATTCAAAACTGTTTTGTCCACCAACAGCTCATCTGTGCATCTCTAAAGGCGAATTGTGTACAAAGAGACCCACTTTATAGACGGTTGTGAAAACAATTCAATAAAACCTTCATAAGACCATAAAGATTTTGAAAATATTCCAGTGAAAGATGTTATGACCACTGGAGAACCTTCATAAAACCATTAATCGACCATCAAAACCAGCATAGAGCCATATGGTCACAGCTATCAAACTTTACTGTGATATCGTGGTTAATTTTGGTTGCTCTGCTCTTATGATTAATATAATCGTAAATCGTAAATTTTTTTTCAAAAGGGCGAATCTAACAACTAGAGATTCTCTCCTCTCTCGCTCTCTTTCATTAATTACAGCGCCATTATAAAACTTTTGAGGGATTATTTAGTACCGATAGAAACCTGCTAGCATACTGTACAAATAGTAGAATGAAAAACGTAAAGCTGAATGGAATATGAATGAAAGAGAAAGTGATCAAAGAGAGTCTCTCAATTTCAGATTCGCTTTAATGAAAAAAAAACCCTAGAAATAATATCTTAGAAAAAAGTTCTAGTGTTGCGAGAAATTTTATATGATTGCAAAATGTCCTAAACAAATTGAGTTTTTTTTTTATTGCGAATCATGTTCCACATCATATTAGAATTTAATGTTATGATGAATGTTGTCACGATAAGAGTCTAAAATAAATGCGCTTCGGAAGTGATGCGAGTTTACAACAACAAAAACAAAATTGAAAAAAAAAATTCGATAAATTAATCATGAATTTCCTGAAAATTGATGGAATTCAATCCGGTTTCCTAAAATAATGCTGAAATCGGTCTTCGATCTACAGTTCATTTGCATGACATATAATATTTGGTGTATTTATTTCACATTTCACATTTCCATTATTAAAATATGGCGATTAAAAGAAATGACAGTTTTTCCAAAAAAGCTAATTTATCTTTGCAATGACTACTATAAAACTATTTGGTCATTTGGTGACTTCCCTTTTTGATGCATTCACTGGAGGCAAAATGGTTTTAAAAAGCTCTGTAAACTGACCATGATAAGATAATGTGAATGAATTCCAAAACGGCATTTCAAAACAGCATTTTACGAGTTCATAAAGTCAAAATAAAACCTTTGATAGGAGTTAAAGGAATTTTAGAAGACAAGGTTTCTCGATCGTTGCAAGCAGCTGTGTAGGTTCTTATAAACATGACTAAAATATAAGACCAATTGGAATATCCTGGTGCCATAATAAAACCAAATTGATTTTTAGTGGCGTTCATAGAACTTTAATGTTTCTTGGGAACTTAATTGCAAGCAGTGAAAGTATATGAAAGAACGGTTGATTGTTATAGCTTTCCTTTATCTTTTTTTATAAATTTTAACGTGTTTTACATTGAGATGGTTTACTCATAAATTCATGAAACTGAACTTTGCACAATGTTTGATCTCGTCGTTTTAGTTTACGGTTTTATTGCATTGCAATAGATACAGTTGAAAAGAAGCAATTCTTAAGCATCCATTAAATGTTTTTCAAAGTCACCACTTTGTATAAAAACTGTATCGGGATTTAAATGATCAACTTATGAAATATTTGTTTTGTCAACTTTTACAATAAATCTTGTGAAAAAACAGATTTCATTGGTTTAGGAAATAAATCTTGTTTATGTTATAACTATTGACCTTCGATCATCACGTCCCCATTTATTTCACAAAGTCATGTTATCTCTGCTACTTGCAAGTCATTGGTGAGAAACAATTTGTGAACAAAGTAAGTAGTTAAAATGAAGCCTGAACCAGGTTTTATCATCATTGACAACACTGATAATTGTTGATTTTGTGGTATAAATAGATTCATTCGACGTTGAATCGTTACTTTCAGCTTCAAACACTCGATTACTTTCTTGTACAAGCGGATTTGGTCCGACTTCTAACAGCTTATTCAATGAATGTAAATAATTCTCAAAAGGATACACGAAAAGTATTATAAGAGTGCCGAATTTTACTGCTTTTTATGTCAAGTGACAGATATTATGAATATTACTTGTTATGAATTCTGATCCATGCAATTTCTTGAAATATGAAGTTTAGGGACAGCATTTTTGCGATCGGCAGGAAATTTACGCCTCAATTGAAAAAAAATGGTCTGCACAAAAGAGTAGCAAGAATTGAATTTTGGTAGGCAAGTAATCTCTGAGAGATATATGATCTCACGTACGCATGCGACGGTGGATCTTCGTGGGAAATCTCAAAGCAATCAAATATGCTGAGATCTACTGTTTTTCATGAACACTCCATTTCGGTACGATTGGTCATTAATGACCACGCCAAATTCAAGAACACATTTGAGTTCTTTAGCCAGAGGAGTGAGGAGAAACTTGCCAGCATCCTTCGGCTTGGTAGCCCCGTAATATATACCGATGACCAGTGATGTCCATATCCTCAGTGTAGTAGAGAGAGATTTAAAATTTTCCACACACTCTTCCTACTTCAGCGAGAGCTCTTCTCTCTGGTTTATATTCACCCCCGTGTTTGCATGCGGGTAGCGCATGTGAGTGTAGAAAAATGCGATTGCAAATTTCCTTTGACGTAACATAACAAAGGAAGAAAAAAGAATGTTTCTTTCCGTTTCCTCTTTTTGGTCATTTTCTACAACTCCGACGACGTTTTCACTTTCAATCGCACCAGCGAATCACAGAAAAAGCATTGGCGCGTCCTCGCACAAGTGTACGCGGCAGTGATAGCAGGCGAGCGCACGTGGGTGAAGACAGATGAGAGCACCGGAGAGCGGCCGTTCAAAAGAGAGAGAGAGAGTGATTCACTCACTCAAAGCAATCCCATAACCGGCGCACACTTTCACTCTGTCAATTTGCCACCGAATCTAAAATTTCATGATAGCCATGTTTGTGCAGTTGAGAACACAATAATACAAATATTGAACCTTATATTCAATTAAAAATATACTTTATACGATTATTAACAATTTTCAAAGTAAATGCCTGATTAATTATTTCGTTTGGACATTACAAGGACAATATTGCTCTCGTAAAGCCACCCAAAGATTTTTTTTGCCGTTTCCTATGACCCATTTCCTTTTCCTGGTCTCTCACTCTATGACCTTCCCATGTCGTAGAAAGCAATAGTTATATTCCTACCGCAACTCCGAAACCACCTGCTCAAATTCTCCCTCCCTATCCGTCACGGTGAACACCTTGTTCGAGACCTTTGAAGTGCCTCAATCAAAGCCCCAAGATAACGAATACATGTAGGAACATTTACCCTTCAAGTGTTTGGCTTCGGCCTGTAATCAGTACAGTCCGGCTGTTGAGATAAGGATAGAAGCTCCGAAAATTGCCAGCCATCAGCCTGCCACCAGTTAGTTCAAGTGGTGGCAGTTTCCAGTTCTAAACACTACATACCTCCCATCCAGTGAGCGCAGTGCGATGAGTAGTTCACAAGTCGGTTCCAACGAAGCGGAAGTGGCGATGTCGAGTAGTGGCATACGCCGGGTGGTGGACGGTAACTTCCTCTCCGCGAAGGCAGTTCGCGAGGGAACCCCTCCGAAGGCCGTCGGTTCCGCAGAGGATTCCACAGTCGATTGTGTGAAAGTTCATGGCGATTCTGTGCATTCCGGGTCGGAATGCGCCAGTGGTGCTGCCCCAGAGGATGGATCCAAACCGAAGGTGAAAAAACGAATCATCATCCGACGGATCGTCCGGAAGAAGAAGGTGCTCCCAAAGAAGGACGAAAAATTCTGTGAGTGTTCATCCTGTGTTGGAAAATACGTTGCTAATTATGACCCTGTGTCGACACTATCTCTCTGGGGCAAAGTTGAACTCCCTCTCTCTCTCTAAGAACAATAATGTGCGCAGATAAAATCCCCTGACGTTCCATGTCGTGTGATTGTTTGTGCTAATAGCCTGTTATCAGATCGTCGTGTTTTGTTTACCTCCGCTGAGACTACGGTGACGAACTGCGACGGTTATGGGGACTGCAAGCTAAACTATAATAAAAGAAAAGATAAAGCAAAGATAACGAGTCTTGCGGCTGATCTGTTGAACTAGATTGCATGATCGGAATGCACTTGACTTCTGTTCAATTGGAAGAAATTATGTTATAGAACCAACTTCACGACTTTTGTTATCATTATCCCTGCAAAGAAAATATAAGATTTTATACTTCTTCTAGAGATTTTTCAAACAATCACGTTAGTAGCAATCCCAAGTAACATGATATGTTTGATTGAATGTGATATGTTTGATTGATTAAATGTGACTGATGATTATGCTGCCATTCCGATGATGGTACCTTTTCTGGTACTACTATAGAATTCAAAATCGGGCAGAAGGTGGAGCCTATGAAACATAATTAGATCTGTCTGCCATTCATACCATCACAAGAGGGACGTTCCTTTTTAATTTGCAACAAAATAGTCGTAGCTCTTGGTATTGTTTTCGTACAATGCACGAATTGTACTCTTTTTGTGTCAACAAATGCTTCGTGCTTCTGACAGTTGCGCGTCTGGAATTCATTACGAAGTTAGGTTTACAGGTTGCGGCAGAAAATAATGCGAAAATTTGTTCTATTTCTTTCAAATCCCATTTTCAACTTATTCAAGCAATAAAATCAACATTTACAAGTGCAGTTATCTTTATAAAGTTCTTTTAAACAAATTTATTCAATGTGTTCTCCATTTTTATAATAACATTCTCGAGCCGACGCAGGAAGCCAGAGCATGCTCCGACATTGACTGCCATGTGCGTGTTATGGTTGACTTAAAGGTTTTCACACTAGGGTGTGATGTTTTGCAGGCTCGTGCTTCAACATATGCCCAAATCGAATAATCCAACGGATTAAGATCTGGACTGCTAGGGGGGCACAAATCCTTCGGCCAAAACTTCATGTTATCGTTCAACCATTGTTGGGTTCGACTGGACGTGTGACACGGCACTCCATCCTGCTGTAGGACATCGTTTTGGTCCTCGAAGAAGTTGGCCTTCACCCAGGGAAGCACTTGGTCCTTTAAAATACCGATATACACTTCGGTATTGATTTTAACTACAGCATCAATAAAAACAGGTGGCATTTTCAAACCGTTGGACGCTACCAAGCCAAACATTATGACACCAGCCGGATGTTTGGTTTGAAATTTGAATCTCACTTTTTCCGGAACGTTCTCTATTTTCTGCGGTGAAATGAACCGGTTCGTGCGGATGTTGGCCACAGTATCGATGCTGAAAAGCTTTGCGTCGGAGAACAGGATTATCATTTTTTCCTTCTTCAACAAGGAAAGCAATCTCTTGGAACGAGTCACTCGTAGTTCCTTGACCCGGTCCGTAATCAAGTGGCGTTTCACTCTGGCTCTGGCTCCGAAACATTGGCTTCCTTTGCAAGTTTTCTTATGGAACGCACCGGGTTGCGAGCAACTTTTGCACGGACCGATTTGATCTCGATCGGCGTGCGTGCAAAGCACGGACGTCCGCTTCCTGGCTTCCGCTGCTTAGGACCATCCTGCAGGGACTTTTTTATGCGGAAACTGTTGCCAAATGGCACCCTACCACCTTGGAAATCTCTTTCGGCTTCTTATGGGCGAGCAACAAACTGGTGATCACTTCTTTCGCGAACATTTTGACGAATTTGCAATAGAACAAATAGAATGTTTGGATGCAGCACTTGAAAGTAAACATAAGCAAATACACTTTCGACAGAAACTAGTCACTAGCTACATGAAATAACCCAATACTCAAGTTTAAACATTTTCGCATTATTTTCTGCTGCACCCTGTATACATAGTACAAATCAGTTTGGTTGCAGAAAACAAAGAATAGATTTGTTAGTTTTAGCTTTGAGTTCATAATATAAACTTAAATTGATTTTCAGTGTACGCTTGGCACTAAATGAATGAAAATATAATAAAACTGGCGCTGTTGTGGTTTTTTAGGAATGAGTTTTTTAGAAATATATTCGTTTGCTAATGTGTGTAATATCTGCAAAACTTAAAGTAGGTTTGTAGATCGTTAGTTTCTATCATGGTTTTTCGCGCGAACTTGAGGATCCATTGGTCCGAGTACTTCTCGCTCTCGTTGTTTGTAGTTCGCCTACGCAACCTTCGCGCCGTATTCCAAAGGGTACTCATCGATGTTTCGCGCGATAGCCCGTTCACGAATGTTCGCCAGTAACCGCGCTTCTTGGTCTTGATGAGGCTCTTAAGTTCGCGTTCAAGAGCCATGTGTACTTCGAAGTGCTCAGGTGTTCCACGTCTACGGAAAACTTTAAACGCGTCGGACTTTTTTCGGTAAACCTCGGTGCACTGTTGATCCCACCATGGAAAAGCAGGTTTCCTGCAAAATGGCGTTCCTGAAACAGGTCGAATTTGAGCTTGAAGCGCGCTGTCTAAGATCAAGTTGGAGTCGTTAGGCTTTATCTACTGCTGTCCTAACCTTTGTCCAATCGATGAATTAGATCATACGCGACGTTGATGGATTCCAGAAGGATTGAACCCGGTGGCAATCGAAATTTTTATGGGCAAGTGATCACTACCGTAGGGATCTTGAATCACATTCCATGTGCAATCCAACGAACAAAGTGTGAGGTCTAATCTATTGCCAGCTGCGGATGGACCAGGCAAACGCTTGGAGAAACAGTTGAGAATGTGAGAAGCGAGAGACTTTTATACGTTCACAGCAGTTTTCGCGAGAAAAGCAACGGTGATTTATAATTTTCGGAGAGGATGAGCAGCTGATAAATCGTTTCGTTTTCAGTGAATCCTAAATGCCTATAATTATTTTTTACATACTTTTTGACATCGAAGAATGCACCAGTCATAAGGCTTGTTTTATTCTGACATTATAATTTGATAAAAAGCCAATTTTTCTTCATGTTGTGACTCCTTGTTTTTTGCACCTTGGTTTTTGATCCTCGTATACGATCTAGGTAGCATGTTTTCAGTTAAAAATTTGACATAAATAAATAATTTCGTTGAATTTTGGAGAGATATTTTCGCAAATTCAAGAGAGAGATAATAAATTATCGACGAAAAAGGAGAGATGAAAGTGTGAACGGTTCGTTACTCATGGACAACCTGCTTGAGAGAGAGAATGGTTTTCACCCAGGTTAATGATAATTTTAATCTCTGCGTGAGAGTTAAAATCTCGCATGATCAACCGTTGAGTAGGAAGGACCGAACGAATATCTGAAAGTTGTTTCTGGTTTATTGAGGCTGTAGGAGGAATATAAACGGAAGCAATGCAAAGGCTTTTATTTTTAATAACAGCCTGACATGCGACAACTTCAATACCGTAGATCGGGGTGACTTCGACCGCCAAGTCCGATATTTATTCAATTTAAAATTATCCTTCCCCAAGTACCTGAATTTTAAAGCTTTGAACCATATATATTCAGCATTTATTGGGGTATATAAATGCATTTTGTTTTTAGCATTCCTCTATTTCCTTCGCTATAAGAAAATATTTTTAAAAAAATGCTCCTTATGGTACTTTTTACCAAGCCCAAGCAAAAATCATATATTCAAGCAATAAAATGATTTCAAAAAAATCGACAACCAAATTTTCAGATTACTTAAACATTCGTCTCTCTAAGCTTATTGAAAAAATGTTAATTTTGTATACATAAACAAATTAATGAATAAAAAAAATATTTTGATCGAAAATTAAGAGCGCACGAATAAGCTCGATAAACTTCTCGAAGTGTTGCACTACCTACCAATCTGTCAAAGGGTTTGTTTTGTTTTGTTCTGTGTTGGAGAAAAGGTGTGAAACATTTATTTCGACAATTTAATGACATTGAGAAATCCAAAATGCCGAGAAAGTACGTGAAAAAAGTTGGTGGAAGAGCTTATTTACAGTACAGTTCCGAAACGATGGATGCTGCATTTGGAGGCAGTACGAAAAAAACAATGTTCACTGCGTGAAGCTGCTCGGACCTACAGCATCCCTTACAGCACCCTTCATGATACACTCAATGGACGGCACCTGCAGACGTTTGGTGGTCAGACAATCTTAACCGATGCCCAGGAAGCGGATCTCCGGGACAAAGGGGGAGGGTTTTGAAAATGGTCCTTTTTTGTGTGACATAATTAAGGAACGTTCCCTTTGGGAAATGCTCCACCCCACTATGGTCAGAGTGGACAAATTTCACGACAAAAATCGAAAACTCGAAAACCATTAACTTTTGACAGAAGGTGTCTTCGGGAGATTTGATTTTTAAAATAAAATCTATCTTTTGGTTAGGGTTGTGACTAGGGTGGACCTTTTATGTTCATAATAAAAATTTCAACTTTTTATTCTTATGGTTTAGAGGATTTTTTGCTTCAACAGAATTTTCAGATGCAGAATGCAGATATTTTAATTTAATGAAACTTTGGTGAAAAAATTTTAATTCTATCTCATCTACGTAACTTTCCTTAGGATGGGATTTGAAAAAACAGTTTTTTTGCTGTAACTTTTTTATTTCAATATGAATTTGAAAACTTTGCATAGATGACTTTTAGGATATAAAATAACGCACATTTTGAAGATACAAGATAGTTGCTAGTTATTGTATTAGAAAAGTTGTAGGGGTTGAAGTGTAAAAAAATATACGTTTTTGGAAGACATTTTATTTCTTTATTTGCAAATATTTGCAAACACAGAGTCCGTGAACTGAAAGTACAAACTTTCATCTACAAGATCTATTGAAAATTAATTGTCCCATTTTGTCCCCTTTAGAGAAAAAAATCTTTTTAAATTTGGTAGATTTGCATTTTTTCTGCATAATTTTCGATCAGCAGCATCAAAAATTATCACCAAAGACCTTAACAACTCGAGTTTTTTTAATTAATCCATCTCCGTTATGATGTAGAAGGAGATGTTCGCTCATCACCATGAGGCACCAAGAGTGAACAACAATGTTTTTGGCTAGAATTGAAAGATATGAAGAGAAAGTTTTGATAGTTCCGCTAGTGTGCGGCAGGCTTGGAAACATAGCAGATGTTTTAGGAAAATTGAGCGAAAAGGGCATGTGTACAGTGGTACTGAATCAACGACATTTTGCCTAACATCCCACTGCGGGTAGGTTAAAGCACGGACTAAATCCGCCACTTCAACAGGCAAAATGTCCGGTTGGAAGACGCTCATGTACCACTGTGGTTTGTATAGTTATTCTAGCGATCTATTGTGTGCACTCTGTTTACTGATGCGCACATGGGAGAGGAACTCTCTCTTTTTGGGTTTGTTTTGATTCGCACCGACTGACGATCACTAATCACTAAAAGGAGAGAGTTCCTCTCCCATGTGCGCATCAGTAAACAGAGTGCACACAATAGATCGCTAGAATAACTATACAAGCCACAGTGGTACATGAGCGTCTTCCAACCGGACATTTTTGCCTGTTGAAGTGGCGGATTTAGTCCGTGCTTTAACCTACACCCGCAGTGGATGTTAGGCAAAATGTCGTTGGTTCGAGTACCACTGTACACATGCCCTTTTCGCTCAATTTTCCTAAAACATCTGCTATGTTTCCAAGCCTGCCGCACACTAGCGGAACTATCAAAACTTTCTCTTCATATCTTTAATTCTAGCCAAAAACATTGTTGTACACTCTTGGTGCCTCATGGTGATGAGCGAACATCTCCTTCTACATCATAATCGTTACTCCTCGCACGGAGAATATATAACGTAACAATTAATGTACATCTCCGTTAATTTATTAACATTCATATCACAGACAAACAGAAATAACACATCGAACATTTTTCACTACAAATCATGTTCATTAACACACCTGCGCCATCTGTTGAGCACACTGTGATGGATGACTAAGCTGAATAGATGGCAGTAGTGTATTGCATTGCCAGAACAATGCTTTTATGAGGATCTGAAATTTCAAGACACTTAAACATTCCTTCAACTATGTCATCAAATGAGAACAGTCCTGATGGAGAAGGACTTTTTGTTCTTAAGATCGAGGCGCTAGGGGTTTTTGATGATCCCGGAAGAGATGGAAAGTCCTGGGTGTAGCTAGTGCTACGAAATCCAGGTGGAATTGAGTTTTCCATTTTTCCATCTTTCCTTGAAATAGGCAAGCTGGTTTTGGGCTCCGGCTCAGCAACTTTCCGTGGGCGGACGCGTCTTCGTTTCCGTGAAGCATCTTCCGGAAAACTGACTGATGATGTTCCCTCTTCAGCCAAATCAAAGTTAGACTCGTCATCTGACAGAGGAGCAAAGGGATTTGTATTGGCACTGGGTGATAGTGAGGCTTTTTTCACCATTTCGGTGAAATATTGCCTGGAACGCTGTTTTAGCGAGCGTTCTAATTTTCCCTCGCGTTGTTTGTACGCCGGGCATGACGAGAGAGGCACTATCCTCATGTTTCTCCCCGCAGTTGTAACAGCGTGCCTTATTGCCACAATGGGAGGTCATATGTCCCATCTGCTTGCGTTTTTGGCAGATCATGACCCGAGGTACAAACAAGCGCACAGGTAGTCGAAGTTTTCCAACTCGACGTATTGAGGGAGGGCTGAACCAGAGAAGGTCACACGAAACGAGTTTGAGTGGGTAAATTTCTTTTCACCCTTAGTGATCGATACTGTGCCTAGTTTTCTCACATCCAGTATCTTCACTGGAGAAAGCAGGGGGTTCTTAAATCGACCAACCCCCTGCTTCAACAGGATCTCAGGGGTCAAACACGCTTTGGTGACCAGCCCTTCAATCTCAATACCTCGAGCTGGGATGCACACTAAATACTCCAGTGTAAAATTTCGTTAGCTTGTTTAAGGTTGGACACAACGACCCGAAGTTTATTGGGTCCTATCATAATAATTTCAGTCACGGCCGCGAATCGTTCCGTCAGATCGTTAGTAATCTGATAACCATTCAGAGGTTTCGTTTTGGGCTGAAAGTAGCCACCCCATGGACCAGCTGAATCATCTGGATAGGCCCGTGGCAGGGCGACGTTCTTCCGACAAATCATCCATGTCGCACCCGTTGGATCTTTTGACGCTAAGCCACTGAGGCAATTTCAAAAACACACAAAACAATACAATTCAATAGAATAAACATTGGCGTAACTACTGGGGTGCCTAGGGGCCTGGCCCTCCAGAATTCTGTAACCCCCCCCCCTCAGGATTTTTCCCTAATATATTTCTAATTTGAAATGAAGCATTATTCATAATCTCTACGGAATTGTACAGGATTGTGTTAAGCATCGATTCCCGGTCTATAGACATTATCCAAACTCCAAACTATTGCATATCGGTATTTAATTTTACACTATTTCGCGGAAAAGCATTTCCCGGAATTCATTTCTCAAGGACCTTTATCTAGAGGCCATTTTTCAAAGGTTATTTCCCAGAAGCCACTTCCCGGAATGACTAATTTTACAAAACGGATCTTTGTCCTCGTTTTTTTTTTTCGAAAAATGTATGCTATCCTGAAATCATTTTCCAGGGACCTTTTCCCAGAGGTCATTTCCGGAAACCATTTCCCAGAAGCCATTTATCGGAATGACTAATTTTTCAGAGCGGACATCTGCCCATTTTTTTCGGGCAATTCATTGTTTTCCGGCAACTATTTTTCTGATGCTATTTTCCAGACGCCATTTTCAGAAATCCTTTTCACAGAGGTCAGGACCAATTTTCCAGAGTAGATCTTTGTCCTTCTTGTTTTTGGGAAATATTTACTTCTCTGAAACCATTTTTTAGAGCGTATTAAATAGACGCCATTTTCCTGAGTTGATATTTGTCCTGATTTTTATTCGGGAAATTATTGCTTTTCCATATTTTCCAGATGTTGCATCCCAAAGTCCATTTTCCAAAGGCTATTTTCCAGAGATAATTTTCAGAGCTTTTTCTCAGAGGTAATTTCTTAAGGTCATTTTACATTCGCCATTTTCCTGAATGACTATTGTTTTCGGCAGATTATTGCTAAATTTCCACAAAAGCTAAATATCGGCCCACTTGCTCTCTCCCTGCTTACGCCTATGAACCTAGATATCCTTCAGGGTAAAAGAGCTTACCAGATCAGAATTAAAATAAGAACTTAAGAATTCATTAGCAGGCATGTGCACAAAACTAGTACATCGCGGTGTTTTTTTTTTGTTTGTTAAAAGTTGATTTATTATTTCCATTTACTTTTTTGTTCACTTAGTAGGTACTTGAAAAATAATTCCCTTCTTATTTTCAATTCTATGAATATAAAAACCTTAAGACTCATAACTAAAATAACAGCGACAATAAAATTTAGAGCCTGTCAAGTTGAAACACTTTCCTATGTACCTATATTAATTGTATTATTCAAGAAGGTTTTACAATAATGAGTTTTAGTATTTTAGTAGAGTATAGATTCCTCAGATTGATTAGAAGTTTCGAAGCTAATGAATGTCCATAAGCAAAATATGGAGATAGAAGTTTATTCATAAACGATAAAATTTTCAAACATGTAGTTTTAGAAGTAAGGTAAACATATAATTTGGTAGATTTCTGAAATCACAAAATTTGTTGGGATTGATTTCAGTACCACTAGTTGACCACATAGACTGCATAACGGGTAATTACTGCACTATTCACAACACAGTACTGATGAAATGCATATAGCAATTCAACAGTCATTTCTGGAGGCGACTTCAGCACTGTCAACATAGACAGTATTCTGAACGTTGATTCCAGAAAGTGTTTGAAATAATTATATAATAGTCTACTTAGACATCTTTAATTAGAAATTGATTCAAAGTTGATGGATGCAAAATTGCAGGTATGGGTACTATTATATGGGAAATTCTACATCTTTTATAAAATACGAAGACAAAATATCTAATACTTCAAATGGTGCTCACGTGGTTGACATATGCTAGTGTGACCATGGTATTCGTCCCAGTAATGGGGAATGTTGGGGAAGGGTCAAGCTTTGACAAGCAAGCTGTCATGCAGCTCCACCTAAGAAGAAAAAAATCAGTTCATACCACTACAATGACATGAAATGAACATTATTGTTCATGATATTTTATGTATCTTAACTTACTGAGTAAAGTTTATCGAAGTTTTGAAATTTTGTAATTCCCTGGTCTTTTTGTAAAATGTTATTCATTAATATAGGAGAAATTTTGCCACTTATATTAAAAATAGTTTTTACCTGTTGAAACTATTGTTTATTTATTCTTTCCCAAATTTATTTTAAATAATAGGTCATAGTGCTGCCGCAATGCAGGACTCATCGAAAAAAATATTTTTGATTTTCTTAGAATCAAACCATATGAACAAAATTCGAAGGTAAATATCCGAAATATGCTGCTGTGTGTTCCCATATTCATTCACTTAGTAGAGACGGAGTTCCGATTTTTTTAATACGCGTCTCAATACTACCTTGGAAATTTTGTCAAAATTCCCTTTACATTTTTATAACAGTTGTTTAGCTTAAGATTTCTATAAAGGATTTGATTTTCAATCAAAAGGTTCTATTTTGGCGTTATTGGTGTTGGGTATTTTGGGTTATTGGTGGCGAAAATATTAAATAAATCTACAGTTTGTCATACAAAATTGTCATATTTGTCATTTTCTATGTCAGCACTCTTCAAAATGGTATCTTTTTATTTCTTTATTTGGAGCAGGGAAAAAAGGGGACTAAAAAAACCCCTCTTCTCCACCTCCACTCAAAGGATGGATTGAGCTTAAATTTTGATAGTAGTTCAGGAGTAACCTGAATTTTAAACTGTTGAGTTTATAAATTTTGAAACACAGAAATGATCCGTCATCTTAGAAAATTTTAAAAACCTTTATTTTCTTTTACAAGAATGAATAATTTTTCCGAAGAATTCACTCTTGGTGAACTTTTCAATTTTAAATTATTTAAAAACTAAATCTTGTAACATAGCGAATCTGATGCCATCTTGAAGACTGTACTTGAACATTTATAAATTCAACACAGTTCAAAAAGGTAGATGCATTTGTTAATTTCGCCTATACTGTAGTTGTTTTACAATCTTTTGTCATACCTTCAAAAATTGTGGAAAAATTTCCATGGAATTTCGATGCCCTGGAATCCTATCAATGACAATCAAGTTCTTAAGTTAAACCTCAAACCCATGGATATATTTTTCGAACTGCCGTGAAGTTCTCAGTAGGTTTTTGATGAAACATTTCTCGAAATTCTGCTTCAAATTTTTTGAACTCTCTTTAGAAATTTTACTCGATATAACTTATAAATTTTCAGAGTTGTGAAGGAATCAGTATCAACCGGTACAGTTTTGAAGATATTTAAAACGCGTAATCCAAACCAATCCATATCTTAATATAAATTTAAAATGTTCATTGACACAATGTTGTTCTTTGTAGTTTAAACTTGACTCTATATAGATTCAAGTCTATTCTCCGCCTCGGATGAGTTGAGACGCCTCAAGAAAATCGAATAAGGTGACTTTATTCTCCATTTGATTCATACGAGAATATTCACCTCACTCGATTCTCTTAAGGTATGTCGACTCGCCGAGGCGCAGAATAGACCTAATCTCTATAAAACCTATTCTGATTCATCTATAAAAATAACCTGTCCCCAACAATTACGCTACTTTCATCGCTCTTTCCAATATTCCTATAATTGAAAAAAATCTTTCGGGCAGGCCCCCTCCAGGCCCCCTCCAGACTAATTTTCTAGCTCCGCCAATGACAATAAAGATGAAGCTTAACGAAAACACAAAATGGAAACACAATCTATTCAGGGGAGGAAGTGTAAAACAAAACACTAATCTTATATGTATTATTGAGCTACTGTTGGGTGACAAACGTGAAAGGTCGTCGAAACTAGCTAGTGAATTTTTGATTCACATTTTGGAGTAAAATCGTTATTGGCCCCTGCTACAGGTTCTTCCAAGGGCCGTTCCAGCGATCCAGGGAATAGCTAATGTAGCCAATGGCCTTTCCAAGTCCATCGAAATCATGTTTACGAATAATCATGAAGATAGAGCTGCTGTACGGCATGCTCTGGAGTAAAAGTCCTTCTCAAGTGTATAAAAATCATATTTATGAAAAATCATGAAGATAGAGCTGCTGCACGGCATGCTTTGGAGTAAAATCGTAATTGGCGCCTACTTCAGGTTCCCCCGGGATCGTTCCGGTTGTCCAGGGAGTGGCCAATGTAGCCAATAGCCTTCTCAAGTGTATGAAAATCATACTTGTGAAAAATCATGAAGATAGAGCTGCTGCACGGCATGCTTTCGAGTAAAATCGTAATTGGCCCCTACTACAGGTTCCCCCGGGGTCGTTCCGGCGGTCCATGGAGTGGCCAAGGTAGCCAATAGCCTTCTCAAGTGTATAAAAATCATACTTGTGAAAAATCATGAAGATAGAGCTGCTGCACGGCATGCTTTCGAGTAAAATCGTAATTGGCCCCTACTACAGGTTCCCCCGGGGTCGTTCCGGTGGTTCCGGGAGGGGCCAATATTGCCAAAGATGCACTTTTCGTTTATAATAAGCTTTGTGGTAAAAAACAAGAATAAAAACAAGAAAAAAAGCTGTGACGTAGCATGTTTTGAGTAAAATAAAGAACTGCCCGCATCCAGGACCCTTCATCAGAACCTGTTTCACGGAAATGGCCATATCTCGGTCAATTTAAGGCCGATTCCTGTGATCGACCTTTCATTCGCTTGGGAAATGTTTCGTTTTTTTGTGTGTGTACTGAAAAAAAAAGTTTGACAACGTCATCTTGTACGAAAATTCATCGCAAAGTCAACATGTAAAACAGCCCCTCCGGAAACCCGGAACAACTCCGGTATCCGGTAACCATGGCCAATTTTGTTACCAAGACATAAAACTACATTGAATTTTCCGTCGAATGCTTCTTAGACAATTGAAATCGGAAAATATTTCATGAAGTTAGAGCACTGCAAAGTTGATCAAAAATTTGCCTGTCCCGATCATTTTGTCTATCCCCTGTATGGCTTTGTGCACAAATTACGTAACGCAAAAAAAAACGGGATTTTGGACCCCCTCTCCCCCCTATGTAATAATAAGTATCACGTGACCAGACTCCCCCCCTATAATTACGTAACGCTCACGGATCCCCTTCCCCTTATTTCTCAATTATGATAAAATTTTCACAAAATCTGTTATTGTTGTTTTATGTTTAATTATCATTTGGGTAACTTGAAATTTATATAGATTGCAAACATCAGTCAATTAATTTCGTTTAAGTAACTTAAAGCTATTATAAAGATTACGAAAAACATTGCCCTTATTGTACTGTATTTATTCAGGGTAATGGACGTTTTTAAAACTGTTACAAATATTAGTTCAACAAGTTTACTCAAATGTCTTTCAATTATTTAATGTATCACCAAAAAAAGTTCAAAGTTTTATTCATATCACTTATATTTAGTTAAGAGATTGCAACAGTATCTTATGCAATGCATAATATTAACCTATTGAAATTTTTATAATTTAATTTTTTTTTAATATATTAATCAGAGTTTTCCTTTTGATCCGTGCAATTCATGAAGAAGGGCTGTGTACGACTTATTCATGACGGCAAAAACATAGAACAAAAGAGGCAGTAACAAGTGCATTTGATGTAAGCTACACGCAGAGGAATATTGGCTGATTGAACGCAATGATTTGAATCAACATTTTTTGAGTATAAAATCAAACTACACATTGTTTTAGTATAATGCAGTACAATGATATATCATCACAAACGAAATTTCTTATCGAATCCAATATTGTTAATCAATTATGATTTCCAACAGAAATTCAGAAATTCAGAAAAAACAGAAACTGATTCATCAAAATATTTTTGTAGATTCAACAATCAACAACAAATTTAACATAATTTCTAATTATTTTAATGGTTCTAATATGAATAACAATTTATTTTTTTCAATTCAACCGCTTTGGTCGAATCAATGCAAAGGTACATCCAAAAATCTTATTTTTCGATTCAACCATAAGTGCTTTTTGTTTTCAATCGAAGCTTTCTTTACAGCGCTTTAAGAAACAACAGAATTTATTGTTGGTTCAAACATAAAATCGGTATTGTTTTAATAAATGAAAATTATGGGTAAGCCGTGAGTCATCAATAAAATTTGTGGAATTTACACAGAACAATACATTTCTCGGCATGTAGATGTACCGTTTATGGACAATTTTGCCAATTAGTGACACAAATCGTCATAAGATACCCTTCGTTTAGAAGAACACATTTAAATAGTACGTCTCCATTTATCAAAGCTTTAGAATTTGGTCTGAAATCAAAAGAAAGAATTCCATTTTCCTTAAAATTTCAGCTTTCTTGCACCATTTGGCCATAAATGTGTTTCTATTATGGCCACTCCCATAAGGAATACATGCGATTGGCCATCAAAGGAACCAAAGTTAGAAACTATGGCGATATTTGGTGCAGTGTTCCAGCCATGGCAAACTTGATTAATAATACAAAACAAAGCTTTGGTTCAGTTTTGATATTTTTCCTTCAAAATATGGATTTAACGCTTTCATTTTACTCATTGAAAATGGGGTTTCGCAAAAAAATTAAGTATAGTTCTTAACTAGTAACCCTTTGCTACTTGCTACTTTGCTTGGTACACAGGAAATTTTATCTATTTTCAATTGGTTATTCACTTTTGATTTATTTTTCAAATTGGTATTTTGTTACGTAACGATTTTACAAACACCCCCTCCCCCATATGTCACAATAAGTAACGGTTTCTCAACCCCCCTCTCCCCCCTTCATGCGTTACGTAATTTGTGCACAAAGCCTATGTATGGGAGCAAAAGTAGGTAATTTTAAAATATTTTTTTTTAAACTTATTCTAAAAGCATTTAATGAAAATTTTAATCCAAAACATTTGTAAGTTTTTCTGATCAAATAATGTATAAATGAAGTTATTTTGTTCAGTATAACGAGATATTAGCATTCAAAAACCTTTCACTTTTGCGTAACGCTCTCATATTTCAAAATTTTGAAAAGACACCGGCTCTAGTAAAGAGGAACTTAGTTCTAGGTTAAATAAAAATAAAAATGAGTAGCCAGAATTGGACCAGGGTAGTCCAAATCCGATCTCTGTGGACTTCTGCTCGAAAGCGTTTAAAAATAACAAAAACCTGCCTGATGAAAAAATATGTGTAGCTGATCAATTTATTTGGTAACCAACCTATTTACGCCTTGTTTTTGATGTAAATTTGAAAAAAATGTATGTAAAATGGTGAATCTCATGTTTCTTTGCTTTTGTTTGCTTTGCTCGTCTTGAAACAAATGCAACTACTATTTGCTAATTAATAAATAATAATTATTATTATATATACTGTGTGCCATAACCGTCGTATTTCAAGTTATGTTCAGTACAAATTTGATTAAAAATTAAGCATACTACTGTTCGATTTCAATCAGTATCAAACATAACTCAAACATTAATAGAAAAATGAAGCCATTAAATAAACCCCCGTTACAGTCACAGCTGGTACGCCGCAAATCATCCAAAACCGGGCTTTGCCAGAGCCATTCTAATCCGCATACCTCGCACTTCCTGAAACTGTAAAAACGCAAATGTGTTAAGCTTGTGTAGCGCCCTTGTACACACGCCGTCTCTCACACTACACACGGTGCACTTATGCCTCAAAACTACGATCTCGGATCCTATGTACAAACTTTTATTCAAAGCAGTCGGAGGGAGGGATGCTACTCGTAAAGTCATAGCGGTTTTTCTGCGTCGTCAGGTTCTACTGCTTTTTAATGATACACATAAAATTTCACTGAACTCTCGGATCGGTACTCCTCTGGCTGGCACGACGCCATTAAATTTGAATAAATAGATTTTTCAACCCGGCACCTCTGCGCTTGATTTTCCACGCGTCCTCACCGATGGGTCGCTGTGTGCGATTGGCGAGGCGGGAGGCGGCCAGAAGCAGGTGTGGAGTCAGTTTTCCGCCTCCCCATACCGTTCTATTTCGATACATATTTACGGACAAATCGGTCGGTGGCAGCGGCCTATGCATACATAGGGTAGCGGGATCTGTTGTCGCTACGTGAAAATATTTGCATACTTTGACAGGAGAAGAGAACCTTACCCTAGAGTTGGGAAGGAGTCACAAGTTGCTGTAAACGGAGAGGTTGATGATTTTTTTTTGTTTTTGTTGCGTTTTCCGCTGTGGACTCTAGTACCTACCTCGGCAAATAAAATGTATATTTTTCTAGATTAACGGAGGCAACGAGAAAGAAGGGTACGAGAAAGACTGCGTAGTTCAGGGATATTTTATTTATGGAACAGCTGATCGGCAATGCTTCTTTTTTGGAATGAGTGAGGCACTTGTTGAGTGAAATGTTGCAACTTAAGTGGTCCGTCGTCGGATGCCATCGTCATGCCAGCAGAATGTTTCAGCATATGGAATTCGCCCGAAATTCCAAATCGCTACTATACTGTTCCTAATTGCTCTTGGGGACAGCAATATGGATATAATCTAATCATGAGCTCAAAATGTTGTGGATCAGGCTCAACTTGCATTTTGTATCCCCCTACTTCCGCTTGAATCGCGTGTTCCAGTTACGCAGTTCTTGATTCCAGCCGTAAATTAATTTGTTAAACTAACACACCACGGTCTGCTACTTTAAACATGGCATACTACCAGAGTCTGTTTCAACTATGTGTTCTAATTCCCCCACTTAGATCCAGTGTTCATATATGTTCTGAAAAAGCAGCAGTAGGTGAGTTCTTCTTGAAGACGTTTTCGAATTGATCTTCAAATCGGGTGTTCTGGAATCTGACTGGACTTAAGCGTGTGGTCTACGAGAATCACATAATCAGTCCTTGAGTGACGGTCACCCTTTCCAAATTCGAGTGGCTACGTGCTCATTTGCACATCCATCTGGTATACATGAATTTTGGGTGAAGTTGTTGTTGCGATCCGCTCTTTGAACTGTGAATTTTCACAGGTCGAGCCCAGCTGAGATGTCCACAAAGTTCCTAATTCCATTCCAGCTAATCCAGCCGTCAGTGCTGCGCATCTAAACCAAGGGCAACGGGCAGGATAAAATTTAGTGGCACATACTAAATACCTTACACTGGGTCAACAAAGTTAGTTGACAAAGGTTTTCAAATTTCGTTTTAAATTGACTTATGTTATAGAACATAACATATCAGAATACGTAGAAAAGAAACATTGAATATTCTGTATTCATGCTACAATCGATGTGCGTTCTGGGTTGAAGAAAAATCCATTGAGCTGGGTTGCGATCTATATTTATGAGCCTGGAAATGTTGAAAGCAGCCAAAAAATCATAATCTTTCATGACCCTCTCCGGTTTGGATGAAATTTTGCACATGGTTTCATAAGGTTTCATAATGGTTTCATTCTTGAACACAGCATTTTTCTTATCATCAGCCAACTGCGTAGTATGTGCCGCAGAGAGGATGCCAAGCAATAGAGCGATTCCAGAAAGATCTAAAATCGCACTACTACTTCGAATCATGGGAAGGAAGAAAGCGTGGACCTCCCGTACCAAACGCTTCCATGTCGAGTTAAGCAGTGTGATAACTTGTTCTTTATCGTTGGGAGCATAGATGCTAGAAAGATTAATTTATGCTCCTTTTGCCTGTGGGTGAATTTTTGGCATTTGAACCAAAAGCCTGGCAATAATTGCCAAGGTTATAGCGCCTTATCTCGCTCACTGAAATTCGCTCATAAGTGAAACCATGTTTTTTGCACTTGATCAACAACATGTTTTAACTCAAGAGCAGAGACCGACATTTTCGCCTACCCGAGAAGAGAAACGTCTTTTTTCACCCGCTTGGAGAAATAAATGAGAATGTGAGAAGCGAGAGACTATTATACGCTCACAGCAGTTTTCGCGAGAAAGGCAACGGCGATTTAAAATTTTTGGACAGCATGAGTAGCTGATAAATCGTTTCTTTTTCAGTGAATCCTAGATGCCAATATTTATTTTTCACTTACTTTTTGACACCTGAAAATGCACCCGTCTTCATGCTTGTTTTATTCTGACATTATAATTCTGTAATGATGGTCCATGGCGGTACCAGTGTGCACCGACTTGGCCTTATTTTCGGTTTTTGCTCCTCGAATACGATCTAAGCATGTTTTCAGTGAAAAATGTGACATGAGAAAATATGTTCGTTGAATTTTGGAGAGAGATATTTTCGCATATGCAAGAAAAAGGATAATGAATTATCGGCGAAAAACGAGATATCAAAATGTGAACGGTTCGCTACTCATCGACAATCTGCTTGAGAGAGAGCATGGTTTTCACCCAGCTGAGTGAGAATTTCGATCTCCGCTCAAGAGTATTGTTTCAAAAGGGCACATGTGGTCTCATATGTAATCAGCTCATAAACCGACGATTGCAATCAAATTGTGTCTGGAAAAATGTTGTATATAACAATACTTTGAAAAATATCAATTTTCAAAAACAAAAAAAGTTAGTGCTGGGTTATATCAGGGATACAACGGGGGACAAGGTTCACGTAAGACTGCGTTGGTTTTTAGTAGTTATGGTATCATCTAGTTTATACGTATCATTACACATATTGTTAGTTAAAATGTTAATAAAATAGTTTTATAATTTTGCTTTGGCCCCGCCCCTTCTTGTGAATTTTGCTCCGTACTGAACTTTCGTGATCATGCTATTGAACACCATGCTATTCAACGCTCATAAGGGACAAATGACCTATTTTCAGTGACTCGACTTTTTATCATTGCATTGGGCAGACATGAAAACCGGTTACTGTCCGATTAGCCACACAGATAAAAAGAAACATTGAATATTCTGCGTTATCTATTGCTCATAAATGGAATGCTAGCTTTGGCAGAAAATAATGGGATATTTCATTAAAATTCGAGCCAAATAACGCCTTAATGTAGCCAGTTGTATGAAAAATTGCAAAAATTGTTGAATGGCGCATAAAAAATTGCAAACAATTTCGTTGTTTACACCTCCTTTGGCTTGGAATTAAACGAGGAGAAATTTTGCGCGCTTATTAAAATTAATTATTTTTTAATGTGCGGTCTTGCTAGACTCTGTCTCCAATACCACAACCGGGTGGACAAATCCCTGTCTGAAGCACCAGCTGAGAACTCGTGTCGAAAACTGAAATCATTTCCGTTCATCTCGCGAGCTATATACTTGCGATGAGAGCATAGCCCTGAATGAAGAGAGGCACGAGAATACAGTATGATCAAAATTCGGAAGAGGGGACGGGCTTCAGTTTAGAAATCAGACACCGGCAACAAAGCAAGACAATTTTGCAGCTGAGGGGTCTGGCTGTTTCTGTATTCATTATGGATTGAAACTAAATGTACTAAAAAGAGGAAGGTAATTTGAACCATTTGTTACCCGTTTATGAGGAGCCGGATAGGGAAAAACATATTTTCAACCTCTTTATACGGGGATTTGCCTCTGAGCAAAAGTCGGCCATTTTTAAGTAAAAAATGTAACTATTTACACTAAAAGCATAGACTAACTCCCATACAAAAACGATTTTTTTCTTTGCTCAGTCAGTACTAGCACATCGGTCTCAAGCTCGGTCCCAAGCTTAATAATGCGCCCCTAATAATGAACTCACACGAACACACTCTCAAATGTTCTGTCAAAATAACACAGCAAATCAAAACAAAGGCGCCCTTATGTATAGCAAGGTGCTGACCTCAAGGTGTACTTCGGATCAATGGGTTCTACAACAGTGAACCAATTTCAAATCGCTAGTTGCATATTGATTGTTGCTAAAAGCACTTCATTGTTGTTTCAATGCAAACATTTTATACGTTTTCCTAATCAAATAGTGTATGAATGAAGTCATTGTGTTCAGTTGAACGACAGTTACTAGCGTTCTACGTTATACGTAGATTTTTATCTTTCACTTTTACACTTTTTAAACTGACATCCAATATAGAAAAGAGAAACTTCGTCCTACGTTTCTCTTTTCTATATACGTATTTTTTTTTTCAAATTCATTCGCTGATTAATATTTGTTATCAATTTATAAATAGCGACCTGTATCGCAACCGTATCATGTTTTAGAACTACTGATATCACAATAAAGCTTAATTTTCAAGCCTTTTCTGTATAATTTATATTCAAGCTTTTTCTATGTTTTCTATATCCAACAGCAAACGGATGAATTGTTTCTTGATCATTATTCCAATGATGCAGCATCCTAGTTTTCTGCAAAATTTCAAATAAATGCTTCTTTGCTCTCTTTTACTGAAGGTTTTCTATCTTTTAAAAGTTTAGTTTTTAACTAATCATAAGTTGATAGTTTCTCTTACTTCTCTCTGAAATTTTTTACGAATTTACACAAGCACATACAAATACAAATTACCATTCAAAACAGTAATAATTCACTGTTCGAACGGACAAGCTAAGCTAATTCTTCAGTAAGGTTCCATCACAAAAAAGCTTATTTTTTTCTTCGTGTGACTTAAGGAGTTCCAGAGGAACACTGAAAAAAAAACGTTGATTGCAAAGATGAGCATTTGCAGTTTTAAAATTTTATTTTAACTTTTTTTGAATTTTCTTGAATATTTTTTCCGTGTATGGTTATTTTAACAACACAGTTTCAATTTAGATTATTTATCTACACCTTTTCTCAGACACAATTTTGTTTCGTCAACGGTTTTCGAGGCATGATATTTTGAAGATTATACATATGAAAATAATCCTCTTGAAAAAAAAAATTGAATATGCATTTGGATGCCAATGGAAATTATAGAAAAAAAAATCTACCGAATTTCAGATTCACAAGTTTCACTATCTCAAAACATGGCCCTTTGCTAAAGCTCAGTATGACATGGTTTTGGGCTTCTTATGATTGATCAAAGTTTTGACATTTTTACCCATGAAATTTTTCCTAACACCTAGACCATAACAACCATAAGTTGAAAACCGAAAGCTCTCTCTTTTTTTCATCGTTTCCCTATGACCTAATGCATAAAGCTTCGAGATCTGATATTATATTGATTTGATTTTATTTTTTGAAAAGAAATAATATTAGTTTAACCATAAACCACGTAGACTCATTTTTGAAAATCCTAATCCCTCTCCCCCACGTAAACTTTTCTCCATACACTTTTGTGTGATTTTGTATGGTGAGTAGACTTTGCTAAACCACCTCCTCATCCTCCCAGAGAAGACTACGTGATTTATGAACAGCCCCTTACTTTTGGAACTTTTTCAGAAACATTTTTCATAGAAAAACAAATCATCCAATTTCTAAAACTGGCACTGGCTAAACGATTTATTATCCCAAAACATGCCCCTTGCCAGATTTGGGCTCAATCAGACATGGCTAAGGGGAGCCTAGATCAAATTTTTGAATTTTCTGGAACTTTGATAACTTTTTAACTAACGGAGCATTTGATGAAATTGCTTGAGAATGTTTATCAACGTGTTTGAATTTCTGCTCTACTACCCTAATTAGCATATACATTTTAATATTAATAATTTAATGTAATTATTCAGGAAATTTTTTTGACTGCAAGTACTACTTTCACGGAAGAACCACCCTAATGAAATATCCTACATCAATTATATAATGCTATTTAATGTAATGTATCAAAACGCTTACCTAGAAACTATACACGTTGCTGTTAACGAAATACCAATGAGGCTTACATAAAAGTTGATTTCAAGCAGTTGAAATATTTCACGGATAAAGCAAGTTTGCTGTGGATGATCGTTTTAAATGAAAAAAAGCAGTCGAAATTTGCGTCGAAGAACCAGATTTTATAGGCTACTAGTTGATTCCGCCGTGAGCGCTGCTACACTTGCAACTAATTGAACGAACATTTAATTGAACTGGCACGTTTATGGTTGTTTTTTTTTGGATTGAGTATTTTTCTTGACTAAGATCGTTCGTATTTTAGTAACCTGGATTATTCTCATGTTTGGTTGACATCTGTGTTTTATTTGTATGAGAGCCCCTCTTCCAGAAAGGGTATCAAACAATCATAACAATAATTCATCTGCCCCAAAAACTCCTGCAAACAAATTTTCAAGCTGTTCGGTTCAGTAGTTTCCAAATCAGACAGACAGAAATTCATTTTCCATATTCCAAATGCGGTTTCATTTGTTTGAATAGTTCTCGTGTTATGTAGAAATTTGTGATAATTGTGGGAGAGGGGTCTTGGACTTCCATATAAACATATCTTGCCTACAAAAAAACCTCAACATGCCATATTAGGTACCATTTGCTTGAATTGTTCTCGAGCTATGCAAAAAAAAATCATTTGTATGGAAGCCCCCCTCTTACACAAAGCGAAAGGGTCTCAAACCACCATAGAAACATTTCTCTTCTTCAAAAACCTCCACCTGCCAAATTTGATTCCATTAGCTTGATTAATTCTCGAGTTAGGCAGAAATCTGTGTTCGATTTCTATGGGAGTCCACCCCCCCTTTACTGAAGGCGGAGAGGTCTCAAACTACCATAGATACATTTTTTGATTTCAAAAACTACCACATGCTAAATTTAATTCCATTTGCTTGATTTGTTCTCGAGTTTGGCCGAAATTAGTTTTTCATGTGTATGGGAGCCCCTTCTTTCAGAGGGCAGAGAGGTCTCAAACTACCATAGATACATGTTTTGACTTCAAAAACATCCACATGCCAAATTTTATTCCATTTGCTTGATTAGTTGATGAGTTATGCAGAAATTTGTGTTTCATGTGTATGGGAGTCTCCCCTTACTAAGAGGGGACGGGCCCTAAACCATCAGAGAACCTTCCTTGGCCCAATTACCTCTGCATACTATTTTTCACGCCGATTGGTTCAGTGGTCTCCGAGTCTTTAAGGGTCAGACATACAAACAGAAATTCTTCTGTTACTCGGGGGATACTTATACTAAGGATTCGCGGGAAAAAGACTCAATAGAGTTGATCATGTCACATGCTCAAACATTTTAAATTACTTCTATTTTGTTTGCATGTGTTACCTTTTCATGAAATGGTCAAAATATCGTTTTTAAAACTTCGAGTTGTGATTTTGTTTTTTGAAAAATGTTTATAATTAGGTCAATAAGTTGTTCAGTTCTGGAATTATCGCCGAAAACAAACGGTATAAAAAAGACCTTATTGTATATCGGTATGAACTGTTCATGATCAAAAGTAAAACTTCAAAGTTACAGCATAAGATACCCATCAGTACCCTCACAGTGGAAACGAAGACGGAATCAGCGCATTTCTTCCATTTTGCCTGCATTTGCTGGATGTCCTTGACTACACCGCCGCTGCGTCGAGGTCGCAACTTTAAAATTGCCCAGTATTTTTGATTGGTCGAAATTCCGGGCAATTCGGAGGTTTTTATGTGGTTCATTAGCTTGGTGACTAAATCGGTATTGTTTACAGTATATCACTTCAGAACCACCTTGGAGTAGTTGCAGCTGACCAAATTAGGCCAAAAGATGGCTTTGCCCCTATGCTTACGGGTGAACGGCCATACACACTGTTTCAGGCATTGTAAACTTGGGATGTCATCGTCGAGGATGAGACGAATGGTTCCGTTGACTAAATCATGGACTTCTTCGTGAACTTGTAGGCAAACACGAACTTGAATCTTTCCGGCGCACCTCCACGTTTAGTTGTGATGTTAAACTGTTTGACTGCTTGAAACCGAATTTGACGTATGTTTCGTCATCGATCAAAGTGCAGCTCTTGTGTTTCGTTAAAACACGGTCATACAAGAGCCTTGCAAACTTTTTGGCCACTGAATTCTGCTTCATTTGTCGGTGCGAATGTTTGAAAGTTGGCTTCGTACCTTCTGGTCACATCTCGGATCGAAAAACCGGGGTTGGCTTTAATGCACCTGCAAGCCAATTCATCCAGTGTTTAGCAGCATCCTCTTAGAATCCAATGTAACTTTGTGGGTGTGTAGACTATAGACTGTTCCAGAAAGTATAAACACGCTTTCAAAATAACAAAAAAGTCATGTTTTTTTAGTTTTAATCATTTTATTTGGCAAATCATACTAGACTCCAAACTTTTCCTCGAACATGACCCATTAGCTTACTTCCCTCCATTTTGACCCCTTTTGGCCAATCTTTTTTAAATATTTGGATGTCGTCCGCTGGTTTTATGAATTTTCGAAGCTTTGCTTTGGTTAAAGCCCAAAAAGTCTCTATTAGCCGTGCCTCCGAGCAGTTCGGCGGATTCATGTCTTTCGGCACAAAACATACATTTTGACTTTTGTACCATTCTAAAGTGTCCTTTGCGTAATGACATGACGCCAAATCAGGCCAAAACACTACTTGACCTTCGTGCTGCCTGATCATCGGCAATAATCGCTTCTGGAGACATTCCTTAACGTATTTTTTAGTGTTTATCGTCTCCGTTGTGATGTACTACATGTCTTACCACACTCGCATATTGCCTGCCAAACCATAATCTTCTTACCGAATTTTTCGGTAAAAACTGCCTTCTCTGTTTCGGGGATGTCTTTGGCTTTGCATACAGTATAGAATTGTGGTCCGTGAAGCGTTTTGTAATCTAGTTTCACATTCGTTTCATCATCCATTATTATACACCAAGAATTTCTACACAATAACGAATCGTAGAGTTTGCGGGCCCGTGGTTTCACGGATGTGGCCTGTTTTGGGTTCCTGCAAGTCTTTCTTTGCCACGCATGACGTTGCTCGAGGAGGTCTCTAGTTTTTTCGCAACATCCCGAACGGAAGTCGTTGGTTTTCGCTTGTAGGCATGCTTGATCTTTTCATCGATATCCGGACTAACAGGACCGAATTTCCGACCACTCTTCGGCACATCTTTAAACGTACACAGTTCTCTGTATTTTCGAATCGCAGATCGTACCGCTCCGGCGCTTACACCCTCTTCCTTGGCCAATTTTCTCAAGGAGAGTACGCTCACAGTGCACCTTTTGTGCATGATACTTTTTCGTTGTTCCTGAGCACTTTTTTGATGCTATGTCATTCAGAAATGTGCAAACAAATGGACGCAGCCAAAACATGATGAAATATTTCATTATATTCAAAGTGACCGTTAAAATAAGGAGTGCTTATAATTTCTGGAACAGTTGTTAGTATAGTCGCTGATTCGTTCTAATAAATTGTGTTGCTTGGGAAGATGCAGACGCTATCTTCTGATACTCGGTTCTTTGAAGGATGTAATTTTTTGTGCAGGCTTCAAACTAGTACAGTTGCTCGGTTGTTGTTGCCCCGCGTAACACTCGAAATTTACATAATAAAATGCGTCACCATAGTTTTGCGACGTTGAGTTTTCAGTCTCCCCCATCCTTATCTTACTATAGCAAAATTCCAATAGCCATATCTCTACTGCTTTCCCACATAAACATAAAGTTCCGTTTCTCATTGTTATGTGTTCTGTGAACTGGTCGGTGAAATTTCATTGCATTGCATCCAGAAAGAGCAACCATTTAAGCTCAACCATGCCACCCCCACGCACACACACTCAAGAGGCAAGTTGCATCCATTCAGAAGTACACCGAAAAGTAACAATCATAACGACAATTGTCAATGTTAGCAAGCATATCTTACGAATAACGCATGACAAACCACTCTGCCTATTTTAAAAGAATCAATGTAATGGAGCCTACACTCAGTAGCAAAAAAACAGCCGAGCAAAATTTTCTTCCAAAAAACGCGTTGTTCAACCTTCTGTAACTTTGTCAATTATCAATATATTTGGCTGAAATTTTGACAACGTTATAACTAATAACTTATGTGACCAAAATTTTATGTTGATAAAGTTTATAAATTTGAAGTTATCATAACATATGTGAAAAAAGTAATTTTGGATATACCAATTTAAAAAAAAAACCTTATTTCTGTGAAAAATTTAGGTAGCATATTAAAAATTTCTCCATGACTTAAAAAAATACAGAAATTTATGTGGACAAAATTTGAACTGTTTTCATTAAGTAGTTTGGACTACAGCTGGCGTCAAAGTTGAGGCTCCAACAAGAGTATTTCCATTTTTCACCCAATTATGACCATGCTGATATATCGGTGCAAATACAAAGCCGAGGCGAATTCATCTAATTAACTCGGCCCAAATCTGTATGATGACAATGTCTTGGCTTTTTTTTTGCACCGACGGCTGACGGGTTACCAAATAGAACCAACACGCAGTAGGCCTGGGTTCGGATCTTTTTGGCGAGAGTCGGTTGTTTGTGTTTTCTTTTATGAGTGATCACGTACTGTCACGAATTATTTCAAAGCAAATTGAAGAAGGAACTAAAATCTTGGAAAATCACAAGACAATCTTGCGTTTTCATTTTGGGTGCACCACCAATCTTACCCCAACCGCTATAGTTCGTTCGTCCTTGGGTTGCATCGCTCACGGGTCAAACCAAGCTACACGGTTCCCCGGAAAGCGCCAAGTTCCGAGCACACGACGGACAAAACACATTTCCTCTCCAATAGAAAATTACATAACTTTTGCGGAGTGAAGGTTGCTAGTATTTCTTCACTTTCTTTAATGTTCCGTGCGCTTTTCAGCAGATTATCCACGAGTGGTCTTCCACCCCAATCGTTCCGCTTTCCACCGGGGCACAGTGGCACAATTCTGAAAAAAGACGGTCAAAAACATTTACACCCTTTTGTCATCATTTTTTCGAGTAGGTGTCTCCAGAAGAGTTGCTCAAAATGTTATTCCGCATCTTTTGAAAAAACACGCCTAACCTTTCATAAGGGTTTAACTACACTTTCGAATTCTAACTTTTTCCAACACCGAGATAACGGGTTATCATCTTCAACAAAGTTGTAGAGCAGGTAATTTTAAAAAAAATTGCTGAATACACTAAGTTTCTAGAGCCTAACGTTAAAGAGATATAGACGGTTTTCTTTCAGCACTACCTTAAAACTGGTACAAAGATTTTTCTGGGTAACCTTTAGTATCAAACGCTGAAAATGTCAGAAGTACTAGTTCATTAGATAATCTTTCAAATATAATCGGTTTGAGACCATGCCAGCACCTGCCCAGCTTTCTTCAAGTTTGTTGAGCATTACGTCACATACTGTTGCTATTCATACCATTTCAAAATAAGGATTTACTAGGTATCCTTTAGTACTCAACGCTGAAAATTTCAGGATTACTAGTTCATAAAATATTCTTCCAAATAAAATTAATGTAAGACCCCGCCAGGACCCGCATATATATTTTTTTAATTTCTTGAACATTACGTTACATGTGAAATATAAATTGGCTAATAACCTGTACTATTTCAAACTGACGTTCTACTAGGTACCCTTCAGTACCCAACGCTGAAAATTTCAGGAATAGTTTTTCATAAGATAATCTATCAAATACAATCTGTTTTAGACCCCGCCAGGACCCGCCCACCCTTTTTGAGGCGGTTGATTATGACGTCACACAGACACTTCAATCACCATATATCAAAATGTGGTCATAAAAGAGCTTTGTTGTGTTCAACAAAAATGTTTATTTTAATAATTTCTACAGTTTCTTAGAACATATTGAAATCCTCAAATTGGAACAAAGTACTAATTATCTCAAAAAACCAGTTTTTAGGTGGTGCTGAAAGAAAACCATTTATAGCTCTTTAACTTTAGGCTCTAGAAACTTAGTATCTTGGGCAATTTTCCTTAAAATTACCTGGTCTACGACTTTGTTGAAGACAACAACCCGTTATCTCGTTGCTGGAAAAAGTTAGAATATGAAAGTGTAGTTAAACCCTTATGAAAGATTAGGCGTGATTTTTCAAAAGATGCGGAATAACATTTTGAGCAACTCTTCTGAAGACACCGACTCGATAAAATGATAACAAAAGGGTGAAAATGTTTTTGACCGTTTTTATTCAGAATTGTGCCACTGTGCGGGGGTGGGAAGAAAGTTCCTTTTGTTTTCAACTGCTGTTCTTTGTTTTGTTTGATGTTATCCAATGTTGGTTGGGATAGTGCTGGTGGAGTGAAATGTAAATAAGATTTGAAAACGGTTACCGAGGAAAATGCGAAGGATGGAGCATAACTCCCCTTGCGCCCCATTAATAAATGGCACCGCACAATGGCTTTGTATACTTGTCGTGGTGGCACAATTTTCGGTGCTTCTCTTTCGCTATCCTTTCACGTGACTCGTTCAATGTTGCCGTCTGCCCAGCCATTGAAATGCGATAGAATGGCGAAAATCAACTACAGAATAGAAATACGTCTGATGCTGTATCACTTCAAATAGGTTATCTGTGGCCCTAGCACTACTATTTGAAGTTGTATTCCAACCAATTTAGTTGAATTTCTGTACAGAATATCGCGAATTGGGATAGCCTATTTGAGGGATTCCTGTATATTCTTGCCGTTCATCGCTCGTTGTAGTTTTGGGGTAATTTGGCAATTTGCACAAAAAAATGATAGGAGAGGGGAAGTCAATGTGTGGCATCGGGGAGCAGTGAAAATAAACAAAATCTGGCCTTGAACGGGGCGAGACAGTGTTGGATTTCGATGGAAACACACAAGTCTGTCGTTTTCCGTTCATTCGAGTGTCGAAAGCGATGATTGAGCGGGTTTTCAGCAGAAAAGAAGATAATTGTTTTTCATGTCGTGTCCCATTGAACTGCGACTGTGGGTGGACAGAAAGCTTGTTTGTGGTTCATGTTCGCGTTTCAAGGCATAACAAATTTGCGACAGAAACTAGGTGCCATTTGTGGCAGGGTGGTTGCTGTCCAATGATGAATTTTTTGTCTCTTTATCAGGTTCGCTAAACTTCGATCACGAAGCCTCCATGCAAGCTGTAAGTTTGCAAGGACATAGCCTAGCGTTAGTTATGATGAATTTGAAGAGAAACCCAACATAGTTTTACTTACATGCAGGAATGTTGTTCGTACAGTGAATCAGGGTTGTAAAATTTCTGCACAGAATAGAGGGTGTTCCGATCAAAATGTGGTCAAACAGTAATGTGTGTGAGTCGATCAAAGTTTTTACTAATTAGTCAAATTCTTTTTCAAGTTCAGTTAATGCAGAATACAGGTGAAATATTCAGCTAAACTTCCTTTTTGGCAAATGCGAATTGCAGTGCCTTCTGTTTAACACCTGCCATAATATTTTGTATTGTCTCCTTGTCCACTTTACAGAACGAAAGTTTACCTTGAACTGTTTCTCGCTCACAACAGCTTTTTGAGTCTTTTTAAGGTTCCGCTTGACGATGGCCCAATATTGTTCGATTTGGTGGAGCTCTGGCGTGTTGGGAGGGTTCTTGTCCTTGGGACGTTGTTGCCAGCATACCACTCCATGGGCTTTTTTCCGTAATGGCAAGATGCCAAATCCCGCCAAAATTGAACGGTTAGAAAGGCAGTACACGTTTTTGTAGGCCCTTGCTCAGATAAATTTCTTAATTGACGTTTAATGTGCTTGATAATATCTGCCACCTTTCCTCGTCCGGTTGCCATATAAACCTCCTGTCCAGGAAGCTGTTTGAAGTCTGCTTTGACGATAGTTCCGTCGTCCTGTACCATGCAATCACACTTCCTCAGCATCGTCGTGTACAGCTTTCGTGATCGTGCTTTGGCCGACGTGTTTTTTTTATCGTCGCGATTTGGAGTCACCACTTTCCTGTAAGTTGACAGTCCAGCTCGTTTTTTATCTCTATCCACGGTTGAAGGCGCCACTCCCAGCTTTTTTGCGACATCTCGGACGGAGTGTTGGGGGTTCCGTTCATAACAGCGGGCAACTATTTTTGTCATCGCTGTGGTCTCGGGCTTTCGATTTCCCCCCGATACAGCTTTCTTGGATGTCGACAAACTTCACTAAACACATTTGATACGTTGGTAACAGTTGGTTTAGCCACATTCAACAATTTCCCCAATTTGGCGTGACAGTAGATTGGATTTTCGCCATGCACGTGCAAAACTTCTCTTCCATCGACGACATTTTGATAACTGAAGTACTATTCTCAAAATCAAAATCGAAGCATGAAGTAACACGCACACATCTTCAAAATAAAGGGTGTGCAAAATATTTCAATGCGCGATGAAAGGAAATGCGTTAAGTCGACCAAATTTTGATCGAAAAACCCTTTACAGTTATGGTTCAAATTAAACAAAAGCTTTCCTGATTTTTTTTTAGGTCTACACAAGATTAACCGCCTTAGGGTGCATTTCCGTTATTGCCAGGTCAACTGTTATTACGTAGAAAACCAATAGCTGATGTTTGGGTCTAAAATACATCCTCAATTTGATTAAACTGGTGATTCAATACTTCATACAAGGCAATACCAGATCTGTCGTTGTTCTCATGCAAGACAAATAAGGAATGAGTAGGAATAAGCAGACGGGATTTATAGAAAAGTTCTCTGCATTTCCCTTGAGAAACACCAGGATAAATAGACGGGATGGCAGGAGAGCTTACTTGCCTAGCCAAATAGTACATGGCCAGGGTTGTCTCTGTTGTTTAAACAAGTTGTATCCATTCCATTGGGTCACATGGTTTCACCTTGCCTGGCTCGCAGTTATCAAAAATCATTTTAGCTGGCTTTTTGTCCGACATTCTTTCAACATGCCCTGCCCATCGTAGTTGGCCGATTTTAGCGGTGTGGGTACTATGGGAGGTTCTGCAGCCACTGATGCAATTCATGATTCGTTCGCCTTCTCTGCGTTCCGTCTTCCATCAGCACTCTACAGTAGATCGTACGCAGCACCGTACGACACCAAGCGCACGTCGGTCATTCACGACCAATGTCTATGTTTCGTGGCCGTGACTACTGGTCTAATTAATGTCTATGTCTAAGAAGGTCCACAGTGTAGTTCGGTAAACTTTGATTGACCATAGCGTCCTTCGGAGTCGAAAGTAGATACAATTGAAAGCCATTATGCGCTTTTATATTTCTCCTAGTGCCATTATCGGCGGTCATGATTAGATTCGATTTCATCGCCGTCGATCTGGACTCGTGGTGCGAGGCTAACATTGGCTTCCCGTGAGTCTCTTTCCCTCGCGTATTTCGTTTTCAACGCATTAATGACAAGCCCAATCCTACTAACTTCAGCCTTAAGTCTGATGTACGTTTCCGCCATCGTCTCAAGGTTACGTGCTATCATCGTCGTCAGCAAAACCATAAAGTTGGGCCTCCTGAAGATCGTATCACTCGTGTCTATCGCTAGTCTTCAAATCACACTTTTCAATACAATGTTAAATAGCGATCACGACAACTTGTCGCCATTCTGTAGCCCTCTCCGGACGACACACATTACTTGATCTGTCGTTGGTTTGATTTAGAGATGACCGTAATTTTCATGAGTCCCAGAAGAAGTCTTGTGTTGGACTGCTCATAACAATCGCGGCCTTCAGAAATATTTTCTACGACCATATTTAAAGTATTTGAGCATGTTTGGGTGCAATCAAACGTTACCTCTGTGTATCTCTGAAAATGTAATGGCATCGTACGCTTATTTGTTGGGATCAATGAAACATTGCAGTTTATTTTCGACCAAACTGCTAATCTGGATCCAAGCCAAAAAAATCATGTAAAAATCAACAGACTTTTGACTTTCTGTTGACTTATGTTTTCGGAGATTTTTGTGTGAATGAGTTACTAAATCCTATATGGACAAATGATGCGGTCCACATAGCAATCGAATTCTCTCTATATATTCAAAAGACACAAGGACTGTGAATTTGAGGAAGTCTTTGAATACGAAAATGCAAACAATGACAACATTAAGAGTAAAATAATCAGTGACCTAAACTGTCAGTTGATACTACGGTATGCAAGAACTGTCGAATTTGTTGTCAACGTCTTCTAAAGCATTCTTTTCGAAATTTTCCATAAAGAGATTCTAATTAAGAAAACACAACGTAGCAATTCAAAATATCCAAATCTTAAAAAAATCCAAAATAAAAACAAAAATGATGAAAATTTTATGTTTTAGTTATGGACATTTATCGCGGGAATCGTGGAATATATATTAATTATCGCGGAATTGCCATCATTCTGTGCATATCCAAATTATTTGAAACAATAATAATCGAAAAGTTATTTACTCAAATTAAAAGCAGAATTACAAACATGCAACGTGGATTCTAACGGGTGGCAACTAGAGTTTCGGAATGTTTTTCTGAAGCTGTCAAAAACGACAAACATACTTGAAGAAGATCTGATAAATTGAAATGAGAGATACGTTGTGCTTTGTTGAAAAGAAATAAGTTAACATTTGAAAACGGTCCGTAATCGTCAGTTCGGCGAAGCTTCCGCTCGCTTCCGGAACAGGAGCGTTGTACGGGCTTCATGTCAACTTTGAAAATGTATTTCTTGATTTTTCCAATCAACTGTTGAACAATTTGTGGCTATCAAGCTATTGTTGTTCACCAATGAGCTCAAAATCCCGAAGAAATCTTCGTTTAGGCGAAACTGAGGGGTTGTGGATTTTGGGCAAAAATGGATATGCATGGACGATTGTGTTTTGGGCGGATTACGGATTAGATCGTTTAACGCCAGAAATGCGATTTATGTATCCAAAATACATATTGTACACGTGGATGATTTTTTTTTAGAAAAGGGATCAAAATTATCTTCAACCATTTGTTTTGGTTAACATCGTCATTGATTGCCAAACCAGACTGTTTACTTTTTGCCGAGATTTCTGTGCAGTTCGTAGAACTGTAAAATGTACTCGCGAAATGCTTCTTGTTTCGACGGCATTTTGAGCAAAGCTGAAAAACAAAACTTCTAGAATGTCTCCGGAGGAGGGCATTTGTTTACCTTTACATGAAAAAATCATCATGCGCTTCGAGCCAAAAGTTTAAGTTCATCTTCATGCATTACGCTACTTTCCCAAGTCACCCATGGTATAATTAGATAAACCACGAATACAGAAGCAGCTCTTCTTTGTACGACCAGGATCAAATCCAAAAGAAATGACAAACAAAAACTTCCCCAAAGATTTAATAATCCCCTTTTGGTCCCGTTTTTTTCGCTCTTCATTTTGAGTCGATAAAACAGATCTGCCAAACACCTATGCAACGATTAGCACCAGAAAGCATACCTTTTGTGTTTACACGAAACCAATTTTCAAACATACGAATGATTCGTTCTTTTGGCAGTACTTGTGATATTGAAATCGAAGCCAGCTTCATAAATAGTAAAACCAATTTCGTTGCAGAAAACAACGGATTGATTGGTGAGTAATTATCATTGTTTGCAGCATACCATTCTAGTACCTCCTTAGAGTAGTGGCAGCTGGCTAGATCTGGCCAAAACATAACGTTGGTTCTGTGTTGCCAAATGAAGGATAAAATTCGCTTTTTCAGACACTCTTTAATGTAAACGAAGGGACATCCCCACGACCAGTTCCCAGGTAAAATTTTCGTCCGGAGATTTGTTTATAATTCATTTTGACGTATGTTTCGTCATCCATTAATAAACAGCCTTCAAATTTCGTCAAAACTCGTTCGTATAGTAATCGTACTCGCTTTTTGGATACTAAATTTTGTTGGAGAGAGCGATTCGGATGTTTACTGGCACAAAAGGACTTATATCCTTCTCTTGAAAGGATTTTTCGCACGGTGGAAAAGTTGAAATCGTATTTCTTTGCCAAATCACGTATGGAGGCACCTGGGTTGCCTTCCACGTACCTCAACACCTTTCTCCTTAGCTCTTTGTCCCTAGTGCCACTTTTATGATAGCTGCGCTGTGCTCTATCCACACTCAGAGTATCGTTGTAACGTTTTATTACAAGACACACCGTTGACATTGGGAATTTTAACACTTTTGCTATTTTAGAGACAGACCACGAAGGATTCTCTAGATTTTGAGATGCGTCGATCAATCGAGAAAAACTTTTCACCAATTTCTTTGTGAATGAAACATCAACAAATGCCTGTCAAACGTGTTTTGTTTCAACCACCATTGACGCGGTGGTGTTGAATCGAGCTTTATGATTTAAATTGAATGTAAAATTCCTGTGACATAATTTAACAGATCACATCCACACAAACTTCTCCAGTATGAAAAAAATTGCAAACAACTATAAATCTCGCACCTATAAATACTTCCTAGACCGACGGGAACCGGATCATCAACGGAGTTCTAAAATTAGCATCCTATTCGCAACTTTGTCAAAATCCCACAGAAAAGCCTCTCACAGAAATGTACTCACAATGAATCCATCAATCGACAGAGCAAAACATGTGTCCGCCACACTGGCGGACATGAAAGCTATGTACAGTGCGATAAATCCTAAATAATAACGGTGTGAATTAAAAATGCGAACGCGCGCTTCAAACAAGTGTCAATGATTGGTTTTGCCGATGGCCACTGCCACGACCGCCACCGAATAAATCAAACGAAAATGTCACGTCGTGTTCCGTCGCGTCCTTTATACCAACATGCACCCATGTGGATTGAATCAGAACCTGCACCAATGGCTCGGATGGGAATTGATTGCACTCTGGGAGTCCTCATGCACTGATTTAGGAGCGACGTTGGCCACAACGCAGTTAAATCTAAAGTGCAAATTTGATTGCCACTCAACAGCTGTTCGACATGAAACCGTTAACGAATGGTGACGAGGCGGGACGTCGCCTGCCCAGCGTCGTCGCCATCACCACATGGGGACAACACAAAAAAAAAAAAAAAAATAATTGGCCCGGATTATGCCATGTCGGCTACAAAGTGGTACACTGTGGTGTGCTTAGTTTTTAATGGAGGTTTCGTGTGAGAATGGAATTTCTTTATAGATTTGCGCTCATTGGAACCATAAGCTCCACTTTGCATGTCATAGAGTAATTAAATTTCTGTCTGCCCAAAACCGCAATCTGCATGTCGCAGCGAAATATACGCACCTATAAACAAGCCTAACATTTCAGAGGTGAGAATTGTTCCTTCACACTTTTCTAGCCTCTATCCTCGCAAAGCGGTCAATTCTTGGCCCGACCCAACATCAACACCCTCGCCACATACAAACCGAACGAACGGGGCGCGAAGGGAGTCGTGCACGAAAATGGTTCGCTTCCTATTGTCGTTTTGCCGCTGTTGGCTGTTGAGGCTGTGCTAACTAACTTTCGGCTCCTCAAGCTCCTAAAACAGCGGCAACTACAAAACAAGTCAGTCCATTACTCTTCGCTGCCAAGTGGTGCCTAGGGAGGGCAATCAAGAAAATATATTCAAAGAAGCGCCGAGCTGCTAAGCGCAACGAAAACAACAACCGTCGAGTTGGGAAAGTGGGGAAAGGGTCGCGGCAACGTTTTCAGGCACAATGAACTTTTATTCGTGTCCAACGGTGTGTACTACTGATGGTTGAGTGGCAGAAAATTTTCCCCATCTTTATTGGGTTCATGTAAATGGCTCGGGGTAAAGGCAAGCCGGGTGCGTAAGGGTGTGCGATTTTATGTTTTTCATGCAAAAATATTTGCTCTTTTCGGAGGGAGTAAGTTTTTTTTTTCATTTCGAATCTTTTGCTGGACTTGGTAAAAGTACAACGGCGAATATGGCAAACATTGACTGAACTCTGGAAGACTTCACGGATCTGCTCTTGTTTTACACAAATAAGAAGTGTATGTATGGAATTATAACCCTTCAATCAAACATTTTTCAATTACAGAGTATTCCACCAAACGTCGATAGAATACTCCTATACATTTTAACAGAAATGTCTCACCACGAAGGTATAATTTACTAAGGAACTGATTTAAGAATAGTTAGCCAAAAGTCCTTGATGCATCCAAATTAAGAAGTTCAGAATATTCTTAAGAGTCGTCAACTAGGACTCAAAATTGTCTGTTATGTAAGAGTAACTGTGCATGACAAATTACAGAAGAGTGCGTGCTCCTAGTTGTTTCTCACTTCTCAAAATCGAGCATAAAACCTTCTTCCTTCTAATTACATCACTATCAAAAATCTGTAAAATTTTACTTATTTTAAATATTTTTTTTTCTGTTATATGAATGTGTTTTTAAATAATTTGAAATATATTCTGACACTTTTCATTTCTTTTCAGGTGAGTTTCAACAAATTATTAGAGTTCAACGATATTCGTAAGTAACCCTAACGGAATAGTACATAGTTTATAATATGTTGTAGTTCAAGCTAGACTTGTGCGTCAATATAGCTTGAATCGACGGTGGCGCAACGATCTATCTTGAAGTGGTCGGCGGTGGCTGGCGGCGGGTATCTCTTCAATATTTCCTAATGCTTACCTCAAGGGGTGAGTCGCTCAGCACAGTATCTCTTGTGCCCATCTTCTACAGTGTGTCTCTAAATGTTGCATTGAGCTCTGATGTTCCGACTGTGGTGCCAATAGGTGCCCATAAATGCCACGGTAATTTGACAGTGCAATAGTTATGTTATCAGGTGACGTTTGCTTTGGTTTGCTTTGTTTCAGAAAATTCTATAAGCTTTGAAATTAGTGGAATACTCAACAAGAAGTATGAAGCTTGGTAGAAATTGAGCATTAAAATATTTCTATTTAAACTACATAACTTGATAGGAGCCTTTCCTAATCGCATATTAAAACCTTTCTTTCATTTAGGTCAACGGTTAACAATCAACAAAAGCTTGACGAGGATGTCAACTTCTTCACGAATGCTCAGAGCAATTATCCGCATGTTCGCTTCAATCTTTTGGATCCTCTCGATTGTTAGTTGAGCAAGCGACTGGCTGCAGAGGCTTTGCCTTTTACAAATATTTTGGATATGGAGGTTGATGGATCCATGTACTGCTTCCAATTTGCTTCAAAAAGGTACCTCTAATTAAAGCTGCTAAGTGATATCGTGTCACGATTTATTGATTTGATCACTGGATGGATGAGGTACATTCTTCCACTCAAGATTTTGGCTCAACAAACAAGTTAGTTCAAAAGTTCACTTAAATTTTTTGTCGAATTTTTTTATCTATTTCCTGACAAAATAATCAAATCAATCTAGGTTATATCTTAGAAAAGTGCAAATGTCAAAAGAGTGAAACAGAGTGCCACACATGTTTTACTATGGCGTGCCTGGCAAACTGTTCTAAGCGATTCGCCCCTTTTATGACTCAGGTCGATGAATTGACGTGTGTATGTGTGAATCTGTGCGTGTGTGTACAAAGATATAATATCTAAAAAATCTAAAAATCTAAAAATTTAAAAATCTAAAAATCTAAAAATCTAAAAATCTAAAAATCTAAAAATCTAAAAATCTAAGAATCTAAAAATCTAAAAATCTAAAAATCTGAAAATCTTTAAATCTAAATATATAAAAATCTAAATATATAAAAATCAAAAAATCTAAAAATCTAAATATCTAAAAATCAAAAAATTTTAAAATCTTAAAATCTAAAAATCTAAAAATCTAAAAATCTAAAAATCTAAAAATCTAAAAATCTAAAAATCTAAAAATCTAAAAATCTAAAAATCTAAAAATCTAAAAATCTAAAAATCTAAAAATCTAAAAATCTAAAAATCTAAATATCTAAATATCTAAATATTTAAAAAATCTAGAAAATCTAAAAATCTAAAACTCTAAGAATCTAAAAATCTAAAAATCTAAAAATCTAAAAATCTAAAAATCTAAAAATTTAAAAATCTAAAAATCTAAAAATCTAAAAATCTAAAAATCTAAAAATCTTAAAATCTAAAAAGCTAAGAATCTAAAAATCTAAAAATCTAAAAATCTGAAAATCTTTAAATCTAAATATATAAAAATCTAAATATATAAAAATCAAAAAATCTAAAAATCTAAATATCTAAAAATCAAAAAATTTTAAAATCTTAAAATCTTAAAATCTAAAAATCTAAAAATCTAAAAATCTAAAAATCTATAAATCTAAAATTCTAAAAATTTAAATATCTAAATATCTAAATATATAAAAAATCTAGAAAATCTAAAAATCTAAAACTCTAAGAATCTAAAAATCTATAAATCTAAAAATCTAAAAATCTAAAAATCTAAAAATCTAAAAATCTAAAAATCTAAAAATCTTAAAATCTAAAAATCTAAAAATCTAAAAATCTAAAAATCTAAAAATCTAAAAATCTAAAAATCTAAAAATCTAAAAATCTAAAAATCTAAAAATCTAAAAATCTAAAAATCTAAAAATCTCAAAATCTCAAAATCTTAAAATCTAAAAATCTAAAAATCTAAAAATTAAAAATCTAAATATCTAAAAATCTGAAAATCTAAAAATCTAAAAATCTGAAAATCTTAAAATCTAAAACTGTGAAAATCTAAGAATCTAAAAATCTAAAAATCTAAAAATCTTAAAATCTAAAAATCTAAAAATCTAAAAATCTAAAAATCTTAAAATCTAAAAATCTAAATCTAAAAATCTAAATCTAAAAATCTCTTAAAATCTAAAAATCTAAAAATCTAAAAATCTAAAAATCTAAGAAATCTCAAATTATCTAAAAATCTAAAAATCTAAAAATCTAAAAATCTAAAAAATCTAAAAATCTAAGAATCTAAAAATCTAAAAATCTAAAAATCTAAAAATCTAAAAATCTAAAAATCTAAAAATCTAAATATCTAAAAATCTAAATATCTAAAAATCTAAAAATCTAAAAATCTAAAAATCTAAAAATCTAAACATTCAAAAATCTAAGAATCTAAGAATCTAAAAATCTAAAAATCTGAAAATCTCAAAATATAAATATTTTAAAATCTAAATATATAAAAATCAAAAAATCAAAAAATCTAAAAATCTAAAAATCTAAAAATCTAAAAATCTAAAAATCTAAAAATCTAAAAATCTAAAAATCTAAAAATCTAAAAATCTAAATATCTAAAAATCTAAAAATCTAAAAATCTTAAAATCTAAAAATCTAAAAATCTAAAAATCTAAAAATCTAAAAATCTAAAAATCTAAAAATCTAAAAATCTAAAAATCTAAAAATCTAAAAATCTAAAAATCTCAAAATCTAAAAATCTAAAAATCTAAAAATCTAAAAATTTAAAAATCTAAAAATCTAAAAATCTAAAAATCTAAAAAGCTAAGAAATCTCAAATTGTCAAAATCTAAAAATCTAAAAATCTAAAATTCTAAAAATCTAAAAATCTAAAAATCTAAAAATCTAAAAATCTAAAAATCTAAAAATCTAAAAATCTAAAAATCTAAAAATCTAAAAATCTCAAAAATCTAAAAATTCTCAAAAATCAAATCAAAAAATCTAAAAAATCTAAAAATCTACAAATATCTAAAAATCTAAAAATCTAAAAATCTTAAGATCTGAAAATCTAAAAATCTAAAAATCTAAAAATCTAAAAATCTAAAAATCTAAAAATCTAAAAATCTGAAAATCTAAAAATCTAAAAATCTAAAAATCTAAAAATCTAAAAATCTAAAAATCTAAAAATCTAAAAATCTAAAAATCTAAAAATCTAAGAAATCTCAAATTGTCAAAATCTAAAAATCTAAAAATCTAAAAATCTAAAAATCTAAAATTCTAAAAATCTAAAAATCTAAAAATCTAAAAATCTAAAAATCTAAAAATCTAAAAATCTAAGAATCTAAGAATCTAAAAATCTAAAAATCTAAAAATCTAAAAATCTAAAAATCTAAAAATCTAAAAATCTAAACATCTAAAAATCTAAAAGTTCAAAAATCTAAAAATCCTTAAATCAAAAAATCGAAAAATCGAAAAATCTACAAATCTACATATCTAAAAATCTAAAAATCTTAAAATATAAAATCGTAATAACCAAAAAATCTTTAAATCTACAAATCTAAAAATATAAAAAACCTAAGAACCAAAAAATTTGAAAATCTAAAAATCTGAATATCCTAAAATCAAAAAATCGGAATGTCTCTAAATCTTAAAATCTCAATAGGGTAAGGGGATGTTTTGTTAGCCTAGCTCCTTCATTCGGCCTATGTACCCAATAAGTCAATTATTCAGTAATAATCAACAAAATCATAATGCTATTAGAAAGACCGATGTAATCCTAAGCAATTGAGACAATATTAATCAACTTATAGTTGTTCACTTCCGCGTAATTTCCGATTTCGTGAACTTTTGGGGCATCTTGAATTCACTGGTTAAGCTGAACAGATGAACTATAGGATCTTCAAGTGATCTAAATTTGGCTTAATTAAATCGATAAAGCAAGTAATCCAGGCGGGAAGTACAGAAAACAGTTACTCGTTACAAACTAACTGCTCACATTGCTAAAATAACAATGATTCTACAAGAAAATCATAGACTAAATTTTGGGGACATATTTTTTTGTATGTTCCCAACTATGGCCTTTTGTATCAATAACGTAGTAAAAAGGTTGTTATTGGTACAATTTCAAGTAGAAATGGATGAATTTGCGGTTGTTTATATTCAAGTGGCTCATCTAAATACAAATCGAAGGATCAAAATCATTGTATAGTGAATTATAATGTTTTCGTTATTGAATGGCTAGTAAATCATATATGAACATCATTTATGTGTTTCAAAGCAGTTTTACTTCAGTTTGTTTTGTGAAATTTTGTGTTTAGTTAAGCGAATACAGCTGGCAATGCCTTAATTCATAGAATAAGAAGAAAAAACCGTACAAAGACTGCATCTAGTAATAAATTCATCGAATGGGACGAAGTTGCATCCCTGAATAGACCAAATTTGGTGCCTGTAGACCGATATTAAATCCATATCCCATGAAAGTTTCTGACTTTATCGTGTAACTTTTCGTGATACAAACTACCAAATGTCTTATCAAACATATCTTAGCAAGTGTAGAACTAGTTGAATCTCGCGTTCAGCTCCAAAACTTTAAGAGTTATAATCAAAATGTAATCGATGGTTGCATAATAGGCTGAGTCAAGGGACATCTGACTCTATATGAAATTCTTTAGATCTTAAATCTAAAAATCTAAAAATCTGAATATCTTAAACTATTAGGATATTAAAATCTAAACATACAAATATCTTAATAGTTAAACATTCTTAAACGTTTAAATCATCTTAATATCTAAAAATCTAAACATCTTAAAATATAAAAATCCAAAATTTAAAAATTCAAAAATTTAAACATTTAAATCTCTACAGATCTAAATATTTAGACATCTTAATCTCTGAAAATAAAAAAATTTAAAAATCTAAGGTTTTAAAAATCTAAAAATCTAAGTATCTAGAAATCTAAAAATCTAAGTATCTAAAAATCTAAAAATCTAAAAAATATAAAAATCTTAAAATCCAAAAATCTAAAAATCTTATAATCTAAAAATCTTATAATCTAAAAATCTTCGATTCTAAAAATCTTAAAATCTAAAAATTTATATATCTAAATATCAAGTAAAATTTTAAAATCTCTGAACCTCTAAATCCTTAAATCTTAAAATCTTTAAATCTTCAAATCTTTAAATCTTCAAATCTTTAAATTTTCAAATCTTTAAATTTCGAAATCTCTAAATCTCGAAACCTCTGAATATTTAAATTTTTGAATCATCAAATCTTGGAATCTTTTTATCTCTAAATGTTTAGGTCTTTTGAATCTCGAAATTTTTAAATTTTTAAATCTTTAAATCTTAAAATTTTCAAATCTTTAAATCTGTTAATCTGCAAATCTTTATATCTTTTAATCTCTAAGACTTGGCTGGATAGCTCAGTGGTTATTCGTTCTGCTTACTGAGTAGATGGTCGGGAGTTCAATCCCAGGCCCGTCTTCTTTCTTGTCATTTGTCACTTGTCTCCTTTTATCACCACTAGAATTAAAATACTTCTCCTTCATTGATCGCATCACTTCCATGATCTGAAAATACCTTAGTTGTGTTAGTGAGACAACTATCCTTCCCTTGGCAATTGTAGAGATGCAGTGGTGCTCACGGTCTCTAATAACAACGATTGTCAAACTAATCATCCTTCTTCCCCCCTCCCCGAAGACCGTGAGGACGTGGCAGGCGCCGGTATTGATCTATAAATAGAATTAGTGAACTTGTACATTGAAGATGGTAAAGCTACTCCCAAGCTCCATCTATGTGGTTCTCTGTGCAATTACACTAGTTCTGATCAGTAAAGGAGTAGCCACTGCGATATTGCACGGTTTTTTTTAACAAAAAAAAAACAAATCTTTATATCTTTAATCTTTAAATTTTTTTATCATTTAATCTTTAAATCTGTTAATCTATAATTCTTTAAATCCTTAAATCTTTAATCTTTAAATATTTGAATATTTAAATCTTAAAATCTTTAAATCTTTAAATCTTTAAGCCTTTAAATCTTTAAATCTCTAAATTTTTAAATTTTAAAATCTTAAAATCTTGAAATCATAGAGCTTTGAAAATCTTAAAATCTTAATATCTTAAAAATTTTAAAATCAAAAAATCTTGAAATCTTAAAATCTTAAAATCTTAATATCTTAAAATCTTAAAATCTTAAAATCTTAAAATCTTAAAATCTCAAATTCTCATAAACCTTGAATCTTGAAATCCAAAAATCTTATAATCTTAAAGTCTTCAAATCTTAAAATCTTAAAATCTTAAACTTGTAAAATATTTAAACCTTGAAATCTCAAATTCTAAATACCTCGTAATCTTAAAAATCTAAAATCCTTGAATTTGGATCATTATATTTAAAATCTAAAAAATTAGAGATCTCAAAATCGTTAAGTCCCAAAATCTTAAAATCTTAAAATCTTAAAATCTTAAAATCTTAAAATCTTAGAATCTTAAAATCTTAAAATCTTAAAATCTTAATATCTTAAAATCTTAAAATCTTAAAATCTTAAAATCTCAAAATCTCAAAATCTCAAAATTTTAAAATCATATCAAAAGTCAATTTTTACGTGACATAATAAATGGAAGTTCCCAAACCCTTTAATCTGAAAATCCTCAAATCTTAAAATCCTTAAATCTTAAAATTTTAAAATCTTAAATCCTTAAAATCTCAAGATCTTAAAATCCTTAACTTTGTAGACGTTAGTATCGCAAAATCTAAAAATCTTGAAATCCAAAAATTTTGAAATCTTTAAATCCTCAAATCTTATAATATGCATATATTGATATCCTTAAAACTTAAAATATAAAATTCTTTACATCTGAAGTTCTTAATATATAAAAATTTAAAAATTCAATAATCTGAAGATTCAAAAAATATTCAAATTGATGAATTCAAAAAATAAAATAATTAAAACAATAAGAAAATTTTAGAAATCAAAAAATCAAAATATGTTTAAGTTAAGATATCTGAAAATACCAAATGCTGAGCTTAAAAGGAAAAATTTAAATCTTAGCCAAAACATTTTTCTATTCGCACTCTGTGAATCTTCTGGCATAATTAGAGTGCAATCGGTTTTAGAAAACCCGCCAAAGCCGTCATTTACCCTATCTATAAAACTGAAAACTAAAACTAACATATATTAAAAATTTTAAGATTAAAAAATTTAAGGATATAACAGTACCAAAACTTAAAAAATATTCAAATACAAATTGATTTAAGATTCCTAAAGAAGCTTTTAGATCAAAAATTAAATCAATTATTGAAAAAGTTCAAATTTCAAATTAAATCAATTATTGAAAAAGTTCATATGAGATTTTCTAATATTAGTCGACGTGGTTAATGAACAGGCCCTTTCGGTGATATTAGTGTCGATATTTATAAAATTTAATAAACACTCCTTATTAATACAGAATTGACTATTCAATTCAAAAATCTGGTTCCAATCACTGTTAATATACACTGATCGTTATATATGGCTTGTGAACTTTCTCACAAACGACAAAAGGCTATCAAGTTGTGGAAATAAACTCTATTTGTGTAAGCCCCCGTTCAGACTACGGGCTCTATAACTTCATATCCGGAGCAATTTGCGATTAGGGCGTACATGCAAAATGTAAACAACATGATTTTCCAATGCAATGCATTATTCTTACCACTTATTCATGATTTTCGAACTTTTTGTCCTGATTGTGCTTTAATTTTTTTCATTGCAGAGGGCGTAGAATTATTTTATTATCAAAACAATTTACTTTGCGGTGTACGCCATATTTATTGTTGACAAAGATAAAGGCGTAATTTAAATCAAGACATAAACTTGGCGTAAAGTAAAAGGCGATACTGACAAAATAAACAAAACAACGGCGAAGAGTAAAAGGCAATACCTAAGAAAATGTCAAAAATAGGCGAATAGTATAGGTCGATACAATTATTTCCAGTGCTTGAGGGGGTAAAAGTGAAATAGGGGTTTTCAAACATACAAGTATTGAAAGGCGAATATTAAAAATAAGCAAATTTTAATGACATACTAACAAATTTTCATCATTTTTTTATACATATCAGGAGCTGGCACTGTTCTCTGCCTGTATTTGAATTTATACGTTAATTTGTGAATTACGATTTGAAATTCTATTTGCAATATTACAATCATCATTCCCCTTCTGTTTACATTCTGCATGTTCGCCGTAATCGCAAATTGCTCCGGATATAGCGAATCTGGATATGGGATGCCAGATGCATTATTTCCAATGAAAACTAGATGTACGAACATTGATATCAAGCTACTCTATAATAAGTGATATAGCTCATAGTCTGAACGGCACATGTCATTTCCTTTTATGTTTGACAAAATTATGGTATATCATTCAGCACATGAAGAATATATGAATGTTTTCGTTTCCGTCCACATTATGTTTTGGCCTTAAGAAAAAATAATTAATTTCATCTATATCCTATATCTATAGAAAGATATATAAAAATGGATTTTTGTCTGTCTGTCTGACTGTTTGAACCTAATAGACTCGAAAACTACTGAATCGATCGGCGTGAAATTTTGTATGCAGGGATTTTTGAGGGCGGAAAGGTTCTTATGATAATTGAAGACCCCTCCCTTCTCTGGATGAAACATTCAAATGAAACACTCATTTCTACATAACTCGAGAACTAATCAAGCAAAAGAAACCTAATGTAGCATGTGTGAGGTTTTAAAGGCAAGAAAGGTTTCTATGTTGGTTTCAGATCCCTTCCTGTCCATGCAAATGTATTTGAATTTATACGTTAATTTGTGAATTACGATTTGAAATTCTATTTGCAATATTACAATCATCATTCCCCTTCTGTTTACATTCTGCATGTTCGCCGTAATCGCAAATTGCTCCGGATATAGCGAATCTGGATATGGGATGCCAGATGCATTATTTCCAATGAAAACTAGATGTACGAACATTGATATCAAGCTACTCTATAATAAGTGATATAGCTCATAGTCTGAACGGCACATGTCATTTCCTTTTATGTTTGACAAAATTATGGAATATCATTCAGCACATGAAGAATATATGAATGTTTTCGTTTCCGTCCACATTATGTTTTGGCCTTCAGAAAAAATAATTAATTTCATCTATATCCTATATCTATAGAAAGATATATAAAAATGGATTTTTGTCTGTCTGTCTGACTGTTTGAACCTAATAGACTCGAAAACTACTGAATCGATCGGCGTGAAATTTTGTATGCAGGGATTTTTGAGGGCGGAAAGGTTCTTATGATAATTGAAGACCCCTCCCTTCTCTGGATGAAACATTCAAATGAAACACTCATTTCTACATAACTCGAGAACTAATCAAGCAAAAGAAACCTAATGTAGCATGTGTGAGGTTTTAAAGGCAAGAAAGGTTTCTATGTTGGTTTCAGATCCCTTCCTGTCCATGCAAATGAAATACAATATTCTATTTATCTCGAGAACTAATCAAACAAATGTCACCAAATTTGACATGTGGAGGTTTTTGAAGATAAATACTTTTTCAATGATGATTTGAGACCCCACCCTTTTCTGAAGGGGGAGGGGCTCCGATACAAATGAAACCCAAATTTATGCATAACTCGAGAACCAATCAAGAAAATGGAACCAAATTTTGCATATGGGAATTTTGAAGGAGAGAAATGTTTCTATGATGATTTGAGACCCCACCACCTTCTGAAAGTGGAGAGGGAGGGATTTCCCATACAAATGAAACACAAATTTCTGCAGCCGAAAACTACTGAGGAAGGTTCTTATGATTGTTTGAGACCGCTTCCCCCTTCTGGCAGGGGGAGAGGGCTCCCATACAAATGAAACACAAATTTCTGCATATCTTGAGAACTAATCAAGCAAATAAAACCAAAATTGGTATGCGGGGTTTAATGAATGCAAAAAATGTTTCTATGGTGATTTCAAATACAAATTTCAGCCAAACCTGAGAATTATCCAGGTAACTAAGCCAAAAACTGTGTATTGTCTGGGTAAGGAGAATGTTCTGATAGAAGAATTAAAATTAAAGCGTCAGTTCTATGTAATATACATTCATTTAGTTGCAGGCGTAGCAACGCTCGCACCGGGATCAGCTAGTTATAAATAAAAATTACTTGCCAAATGCCATCGACCTATCGATTGCAGGATTGTTCTCAATATCTCGACCCCTGTCTTCCTGCAAATCAAGACCAGCCTTTTGTTCTGCTTCGACTAGACATACATTGCAAAACACTTTGTCCGGAAGTAGAGAATGAGTCAAACTTCGATAACCATTATTTGTGGTATCAATATGTACACTCGTGATGGAAATTTTCTCGACATTTAAGGCGGACATTTTATTGTTTTTAAATTCTTTCTCACTCGCGAAACTGCTGAGAGTTAGAATCACGAAAATTTACACTGCAGTTGCTAGAATCAAACGATTAGGTTGATCACCGTCTCACACGCACACCCTCTGGATGGCACATCGCATCGAAATGTCATCATTTGTCATCAGTAATAGAGGCAGATTTCTAAAGGGCTAATGTACATAACTGAAGGGATGCATCATCTCCCAATTGCACCGTCATACTCTTCGAAAAATTATCCTTAACCAATCAAATCGCATCCCTTCAATATGTCGACAAATACAACATGTTCCAAGCAAACGCTCTTTAAAGCATTCAATCACATTCAAAGACAGCAGCTGACATTAAACCCAGTGCCTCTTGTGCACGCTGATCGGCCAAGATCTTCCTTCTCCCACCCGGTGCACGAACACGACGGCTCGATGATGCAACTGTGCAAGTGGCACCATAATTTTCTGCTACCGTCTCCTTCTGGCCATCATTCTCCATCAACGTCCCGTCCACCATGTCAACTGATGCACACATAGCTATACAATCGGCACATGTCAGTTACTCAATACCTGAAAACCAGTCAGTCAGTCTTCGAGTGCATGGAAAATCAACAACCCAAACCCGACGATCAACGACCCGACCACCCGTTTGCTGGCGCTGGCACTGGCGGGTACAAAATGGACCACCACGCGCTGAACCAACAAGTTGAGCAACATGCATTCCACCACCATATGGAACCCCAGCCAAAGCCGGAGGCATGTGTGGAGCTCCTAGTGGAGAAAACCTTCAGAACTTTTCTTAGGGTGGTGCGAGGCAAGAACGATAATTTTGCTTCTTCTTAAAGTGTCCGAGTGATAATTTCTATTCACACATCAACAACACACAACATCGTCGTTTTATCGTGAAAAAGCAAGCCTCGTGACAACCATTAGTTTCATCCACCCGCACACTAAATCACACTTGGGCTCGATTCGCTCCTGGTTCCCAAAATTGTTTCAACTTATCCTCTGCTTTTCTCGGGAGTTCATTTTTCATTTGTAGGAAAAAAAAACCGTCAACTGCTCATTTCTTCACAAAGTGCAAAACTTGTCTTAACTTTGATTCTCCTCTCAATCTCTTCCTGCTCCGAACTCACCCACACCAATCAATACACTTCACAACAACGTCGGTGTACAGGCATCGATAAATAAAAAAAAATGATGTTTTTGTTGTTGCGCTTTGATGTGCTTGTGCGCAGTCACACGAGCGCTCCCAATGATAATTGGAATGTTTACCAACTTGTAGGGTGACTGTCAGTGGCGTTGTTGTTGTTATTATTAGTATTTCACAAAACATTGCATCCGTTGCTATGTAGTGTTATGAAGACGAGATTATCTCTCTCCCTCTCTCTCTCTCTCTCTCTCTCTCTATCTCTAGAGAAGAGAATGAGCGCCTACTGCGAAAGGAGAGCGCGTTTTGAAGAAGCGAGAGAAATTGCCACACAACTTTGTTTGGGGTGCAGGTGCTGCTTCCTCCCGAATGGTTGTATGGAAGAGAATGCGCGCACATGTGAAACGGGAGGCTGATGGAGACGCACGATGGCTGGTCGGTTGGAAAAGTATGAAAAATGGCTGGATGGTGTTTTGGCACAGAGCGATTTTCACGGTGGAATGGGACCGTTTTCGAAGGGTTATGTAACGGTTGATGGTTTTTTTTGTACAGTTGCTCTCGGTGTATGAATTGGATTCCAAGTGTTGATCATGTGACACAATGTATCAAACAGTTGCGATGCTTCGCTCTATTACATTAGTAGGGAGTAAATCAAATGCGATATTGTTTAGTAAAACTAACTTGTATTCATATTTAGTGTATTTTTTTCTAACCCGATTCGAGGTTTCCATCCATGACGTTAGCTTTACGGAGCTGATGTTCCAATGTTTTTGTTACAATATGAATGACTTGAGTCTACGTCTAGCAGGGATTGGACCGATAAAAGCGTGTCCGGAAATTATTTTGTATCACCACACGATCGTGATAGGTTTAAGAAAAATCCAAACAAATCTTTTTTTTTCAAAATTTATCGGCCCTACGTAATAGGTTAGCCAAAAAAATTGTAAACGGAAATGAAAACACAATTATTTTGGGAAAATCACTTTTATTTGTCAGTATAGTCTCCCATAAGATCAATACACTTGGTCAAATGATCTTCCAACTTTGTTGTTCCATCACTGAAGAGACTTTCTAGAAGGCCTGCAGAATACTCTTCTTCGACGGCTATAACCTCTTCGTTTGATGAAAAATGTTCTCCACGAAGGATTTTTTTTTAGGTTTGAGAACAGCCAGAAGTCAGAGGGAGCTAAATATAGCGAATAAGGCTTGTTCGCAACAAGATCAGGACAGATTAAATTTGGAACAAATTCATTTAACCCTTAAAGGTGCAGGACGGACTTTTAATTTTGAAAACGCGATATCTCAACGATGCCTCAACCTTTCCAGTTGAAACTTTCACTCAAATCAAGGGGAATGGTTGTCCTAAATTATGAATATATGTACCCCCCTCCATGTCATCCTCCCTTCTTTTCGTGGCTGAAACTAGGTGGCTCTGAGGGTATTATTCATCATGATATTTAAATTGATTTGGTTTTTCACTTTTTTTATAAACGGTTTTATGTGTTTTAGAAAGTTTTTAACATGAATGGAACATGGAAAGTACACAATTGGGTATATACATCTTTTTTGGGATGTTCTAAGTCGTCCAAACACTCCTGGAATGTTGATCATGGACGATATCTCTATGACACGTGAGCATAGGACCTACATGCATGAAACATGTTCAACAATGTTCAAAAAGAGTGAAATTATTATCTGCCATCCATCTCCATTTATATCAATCGTTCAAGTCTCTCCAAATTGTCCTGGAGTTCAGGTCAAATGATCTACTAGATCAACCATGACTGGGCTCAGTCTTGGTAAAAGTCATGCTCATTAGATTCAAAAGCATGGATTTTCAGGCAACATAACATTGAATACCAATAAGTTCCATGCGAAAATCAAATGATAACTCATGACAACAAACGTAACCAGAAGAATGAACGGTCACTTTTCAAAATGCTTTGATATTCATTTATGTAAACAAGTTCATTTTCAAAACGAATTTCCAAATGTCAGAAATGAAATTCAATCAACCACAATGAATATCAATTACCCGTCGGGATCGGAAAAATACAAGGGCAGCCCAGCCCAGGGTATTCTTGCACAACGTTGCTAGCATCTATTCCTTTTTGACGATGATGATGTCCCTGGTTGTTCCATGTTTGGATTAGGATTCAAAATCACTTAATAATAAAAAATCATCATAAGAGATGATATTCAGATTTCATCTAGTGAAATTCATGCTTACCGATTGATAATCAAAACAACAGTGACAGCAGATATTTGACCCGCACATAGAGCCGACTTCATTCATTGCAGTAAACAAAATTCAGTTGGCATAGTAGTGACAGCGGTAACCATGAAAACCGGGAAAGTAAACATCATCATTACACTGGGATAACATCATTTTCACTTCTCATGGATATTTAATGAAAATTCAAGGCACTGACTGGGCTACTGTCCTTAGCAATGCAGCATACCCAAGCAGACTCAAAAAAGCCATACAATGAGATTGTAATATATTTACCTTCATATAAGATGTTCTAGGTTCTCCAAATTGTGCTGGAATTCAGATAGTTCGTTGCCATTAGTTCAACCAAGACTAATGTAATGTCCCTAACATTGTATAATATCTTCGCTGATTTATAGTCCCAGTGCGCATCGTTTTCGACCCATTTGGATTTATATCTGTTGTTCTATGTGCTCCAGGTCGTTGTGGAGTTCAAGTCATAAAGACTATTGAATCAACCAGAGCTATAATATAGTTCTTATGGAAGAAGCATATTCAAACAGACTCACGGAGGTTGTGTGCATAAAAATCAATCTATTTGTCTGCATATCAGTTATCCTATGTTCTCCAAATCTGCCTGGAGTTCAGATCAAATGATCTACTAGATCAACCATGTGACCCATTGGCCTTAGTAATGCAGAATACGCAACAGAGGCTCAAAGAGACTATACAAATGGAAAATAGTCCATTTCCTTCCATATAAGATGTTCTAGGTTCCCCAAATTGTGCTGGAATTTAGATAGTTCGTTGCCATTAGTTCAACCAAGACCAATGTAATGCCACTCACATCGTTTATATACACAAAATGTGCGAACAAAACACTGCTAGAAGACATTATTTGCAAGAACATTTCTGAAGCATATGAATTGGATATTTGATGAATTATGTACCATCGAACAAACTAAAAGCGATAGAATGACATTTCCTAAAACACAGTATTGGGCAGCGACGATGAAATTACAAAGTTTTACGTGAAATTCTAGAAGATAATCGCTAGAGATTTGTACCTAATCAGTATGACTTGTTAGTATGAAGTATTGTTTTCAAATGTAGTAAAATAGTTTGATTTGGATTATCTATTATGGTGTAATGGTTGACAAACTTTGCTGGTATGTATATTGGTCACACTGTAGTTCTTATGGAAGAAGCATATCCAATCAGACTCACAAAGGCTGTATGCATCTATGGCAACTGTATGTTTTTTGCATGTTCGTTTGTTTATTTGATTAGATTTATTACAAAAATGAGAAGCATAACAAACGATACCAAGCAAAGAATTATTTACATCGTTTCTGAAACGACGTGTTCTATCATCCCTCTGTTTTGAAAGTGATGTGTCTACTGCTTAATTCATCAATACGATTTTTACATTTTCTGTTCATCCAAGTTTCTACAATCTGTGCAAAAATATATGACTTTTTTTATGAAACAATTAAGGCACACAAATTGATCACAAAAACAACATTTCGTATTCGTTTTCGAAATTCTTCTTTTTGAGCATCTTTTACACCGTTTACTGATCGCCAGATCGTCTTTCATTAGCAAATCCGGCAGCACACTATTTCATATTCTTTCATATGACTTTGACAGCTAAATTTATGACATTTCCAACAGTCAACATAAGTTGGTTGGCCACAGGAAAAACAAATACCTTCGTTTTCGCCTTAATGCCTGAAGAGAGCTCCTGAGTAAGGTGGCCAATAGAAACCCTATCTTTCATATGTGGGTTTGCAAGCTCTTCGGCTTGAATTCGCAAATATTCCGCTCGTCGCATTGGGTTTTGGCCCAACCAATGTGGAAAGATTTTGCTAAATACTAACTACGAATTTAGACACGCAAAAAAAAAATGTTTTTAGTGGTTCGAGTTTATCTCCGGAAGCCTGGATGCTTTCCGCGCGATTTTGTATGTCGTCGAAACGTAGACAAACATAAATTAGTTTGAAACGCCTTTGTCCCATAGAGTAGGAATAAAAGTCTATTCTCCACGTTTCCTGCTTGGTCCAAAATAGGTTAATGCTCATGTGATTCTGCTTGTTTCATTTGTATAATCTCTTTGAGTCTGTTTTGGGTATTCTGCATTACTAAGGCCAATGGGTCACATGGTTGATCTAGTAGATCATTTGATCTGAACTCCAGGCAGATTTGGAGAACATAGGATAACTGATATGCAGACAAATAGATTGATTTTTATGCACACAACCTCCGTGAGTCTGTTTGAATATGCTTCTTCTACAAGAACTATATTATAGCTCTGGTTGATTCAATAGATTTTATGACTTGAACTCCACAACGACCTGGAGCACATAGAACAACAGATATAAATCCAAATGGGTCGAAAACGATGCGCACTGGGACTATAAATCAGCGAAGATATTATACAATGTTAGGGACATTACATTAGTCTTGGTTGAACTAATGGCAACGAACTATCTGAATTCCAGCACAATTTGGAGAACCTAGAACATCTTATATGAAGGTAAATATATTACAATCTCATTGTATGGCTTTTTTGAGTCTGCTTGGGTATGCTGCATTGCTAAGGACAGTAGCCCAGTCATGGTTGATCTAGTAGATCATTTGACCTGAACTCCAGGACAATTTGGAGAGACTTGAACGATTGATATAAATGGAGATGGATGGCAGATAATAATTTCACTCTTTTTGAACATTGTTGAACATGTTTCATGCATATAGGTCCTATGCTCACGTGTCATAGAGATATCGTCCATGATCAACATTCCAGGAGTGTTTGGACGACCTAGAACATCTCAAAAAAGATGTATATACCCAATTGTATACTTTCCATGTTCCATTTATGTTAAAAACTTACTAAAAAACATAAAACCGTTTATAAAAAAAGTGAAAAACCAAATCAATTTAAATATCATGATGAATAATACCCTCAGAGCCACCTAGTTTCAGCCACGAAAAGAAGGGAGGATGACATGGAGGGGGGTACATATATTCATAATTTAGGACAACCATTCCCCTTGATTTGAGTGAAAGTTTCAACTGGAAAGGTTGAGGCATCGTTGAGATATCGCGTTTTCAAAATTAAAAGTCCGTCCTGCACCTTTAAGGGTTAATTGTGCATAATTAGTCATCTTAAAACTAATTAAAGTTACTTAATTAGGCTGCATGAAAAAACTACGAATTTTTGGGTTTACTCCAGCCATTAGGGTCTGTGCAGATTCTCTGCCAGCGATTTAGCTGCTTTTGTCCAAGATCTTAGAATTTTTTCGATAGTTGTAGCATGTTGTTTATATTGAGAGAGTTCTCTCTTCACGAGAGCCCAATACCGCTCGTTAGGTTGCAACTCCGGGCAGTTAGGTGGATTCGACTCTTTTGGTACAAAATGGACTCCATTCATTTAATACCATTCCAAAACATCTTTGGCGTAGTGACAAAATGCCAAATCTGGCCAGAATAACAAGGAACCGAGGCTACGTAACAATTACTTCTATTGGCATTCTTCACGGTATATTTCCTTGTTTAGCGTTCCGGTAGTGATGAAGCTTTGGCTTGTCGACCTCAGCTACAAATTGCCTGTCAAACCAAATATTTTTTGGGAAACTTTTCTTCGTCCTGAAATGCTCCTCTACGCCGTTTCGTTGCATGGCAGTATAATAAGACCTTCTGGGAAGCTGCTTAAAGTCTTCTAGGACACAACACTAAGAAAAAAAAACATATTAAATTTATGTGTGAGATATATAGATATTTGCAATAGCCCCATACTAATACTTTTTATGTGTAGAACACATGAAACTTTTATTAGCAATGCACATATAATTTATAAATTTCAATTCATACAAATTATGAGGTTTATAGATATTTGCAATATCCTCAGTCCAATACTTTTAATGTGTACACCGCATGTAAATTGTATTAGCAATACACATATAATTTATAAATTTTTATTAATATAAATTATAAACTCCGTTGTTGATCTCAAATGAAAATTCTTATACATATGAAAATCGGCCAAATATATTTTATGATAATGCGATTGGTCCTCTTCCTAAGACTCGACCCACAGTTCTTCAACTTCCACGTGCGTAAAACCGATGATATCGTGCCCCTGTAATACATGAAGGATGTGTAAAAAAAAGGAAAACTGTTTATTGCGTTTCATACGTGCTTCTCTCGCCAGCAAATTATCCGACGGAATCTTTCGTCAATGTTACAGTTTTTTGAAGAGCTTTGCTTCGGAGATAAAATTTCTGCCAATTGGTCCTTCGAAATATTCACCAAAGTGAACAAATAAAATTATGATCTGAAAATTAATAAAATAGTACTTGTTATATTACACATACAAAACTTTAATCAATAGGATATAAATTACCTTCGAAAATCGTATATAAATCCTAAAGAAGCTCCAAATCATTCAGCACAATGCAAGCAAAACCTTTTTCAGCAGCCATTTTCTGACTTTGAAACATACGCTTCCTCTTTTAACTCGTATATGAGTGAGAACATAAGTGCTATTTTCAATTCTCATCAATTTTATGTGTGAGATGTTATGAATTTTAACCATTAGACCTCACACATATTTTTTAAATCGAATACTAATAATAGCAATTTAACATGCTTATACAGAACATATGTGAGTTTTTGCAGTTTATAAAACTCACATAAAATCTATGTTTTATAAGTTTGGGGTTTTTTATATGTTCCTACACATGTTAAAAAATATTGATATTTTTGTAGTGAAGTTTCATCGTCCATTATCACACAGGAAAACTTCATCAAATATTCGTGATACAACTTGCGAACCCGGGTCTTAACCGTAACATTCTGTTTATCATTAAAGTTCGGTACAGTTTTCACCTTGAACTTGAAAGTATGCACGAAAGTAGGGAACATTTTTATTTTTCCAGCAACAGTACGTACCGAAGGATCTGGTCTCTTCTGCAATATTTGCTTGAGCTTCGCGTCCTTCTGGTGGTTCCTGAGATCCGTCTTTGTTCCGCTCCCAACCTTTTTGGCTGTTGTCATACGTGTATCGAAAGATTTAAGAACGTTATGGATAGTGCTTGCAGGAAAATCAACCTTTTTTGCGCGTTTGCTTACTGACAGATCCGGATTTTCATAGCGTCCGCACAGAAGGCTCTTCTTTCGACGCCATCTTCGATCTGAAAGCTTGTAGTATCACCAAAAATTAGTTTTACACAATGACGTTTATCAGTCTGTGAAATATTTTACGCGTTGATGGAGTATTTTCAGAGATATACGTATTTAGGGGTGTCCAGATTTTGTCGCGAGCAAGCCTTAGGGTGGATGCTGCAACAATTTGTTGATTTTCGCAAATGTTTTTTGAGCTGTGTAATGCGCCTGTAAACAGAGTTGGGTCTTTTTTTACAACTTTTTTCATCCAACTGGTCCAAAATGTCACATTAATAATCAGAGTTGATTGTCTTACCAGTTTGGAGATAATCTATGAATAAAATTCCTTTTGCATTCCAAAAAAACTGACGCTAACATCTTCTTGGTGAAGTGCCTGGTTCGCACAAGGGGCAAGACAGCTCTTCATTGCGAGTAATTTCAGAGTTGCTTTTGAGATACCTCGAGTAACTCGTTGCTCAACAAGCGAGCACTGTCATTTTTTTTGCTCTCTGTTTTTGCACAGCAGCTGTCAAACCGACGATAGTACATTAGCTTTCGAGTGTGCAAAATTGGACACAAGTTACTTTCTCTATTCAACTCTGTTTTTGAAAACAAGCTACATTCACTAAAACTACATATCTGATTTGCTCGTACATTTTTATATCGTATTTACTACTGTTGTACTGTACTGTATCGTATTTTTATATCGTATTTACTACTGTGTAAGGCTTTGCCTTTTTTGAGACGAAGTTATTTTTATGTCTCCAAGTCAAACTTTGTATAAACCCATCAGTTTTGGCTTGACCTGCCATTTTCTTATGCAGCATCATTCCACCAGACGGCCAGACTATGAACTGGTGCTTTGGAACAAGGGCAGGAGAAGAGGCAAAGGAGCTCAGCTCTCTGCACTCCGACCCAAGCTTCAAGTTTCTTAGAATCAATAGCAAATTACGAATCTATACATATCGCTATCATGCCTCATCATTGCACTTCTGTAGGGCTCACCGTTGTGCCAACTTCCATTGCCATAAGCAGAATTTCCACAATGTTTTCAAACAAATTGAAACCCTGGCAACCAGTAAGAACCGATGAAGATTGATCCAATTTCAAGCTATATCGAGTTACTCGCGAGTTACTCGGTGCATCAAAGCAACTCACATTAGAGTTGTCTCACCCCTAGAGTTCGCACCACTCCTTAGCCTTTTGTTTTGATTCAGGATTATGAAGTCTCATCCATAGTGATGAAGCAATGTAGAAAACCCTTTTTATCCTTCCGAAATCGCTCCAAATGTTGCTCGGAAAATCGGATTCGAACGTGTTTTCGTTACATTGCTGGCAAATGCGTTACACATTGTGCACTCAGTTTCTTGAAACCCAAAATCTCAGCCAAAATAGGCCATGTTGTTCCATGTGAGATGGGGTCAGTTATCACATCCACAGTCGATTGATGATCTTCAAAAACCATATTCTATATTTTCGCTATGATTTCTTGTATTGATGCACTTTTTAGACGTCCTGAGCTTGGAACGTCTTTAACGCTTGTACGGCCACGCTGAAACTCCAAAACTCATCGGTGAATGGTTTAAAATGAAGGAGAAGACTCCTTTAATACTTTCACCATCTTTTCATGGATATCAGTAGCCGATAATCCGTCCAAAGCAAAGAAATTAGTCACTGCATGATATTCTGATTTTTCCATCGTTCAATAATACACTGACACGCCAACTTCAAATGGTTTGTGGGCAAAGAATGAATTGACAGATCGAAACGAAATTTTGAGTACGTTCTTACGAAAGATGAAATATAAAAATGTCGTAGAAATTTTGGTTTTCATACTGCTCCGCTTTCCAAACTTTTTGACTAATTCAGTATGTACCTTTACACTTTAGCAAAAAGAGATTAAAATTTTACCATCACGGTCAAACTTTTGGACCTTTGACTAGATTTCTGCCATCAAGGTTTGGAGAAGCATCCCTCCTCTGGTTTTGTACGCTTTTATCCATTTCTGCTTGAAATTTTTAACCGATTTTGACGCTCCTCCAATTTTTTGACAAAAATCCCCTTCGTAGTATAGAATTTGTTACCAGGGATTTGTGAAAAGTTAGCTTGCACTGTATGTTTTTTTTAACAATGAATCGATTAGCTTGCGGGCCTGACTTCTGACTTTTTCAAGCCCTATCTTCTAGGCTTTTAATAACCTCAATCCACATTTCACTTTAATGTCCTGCACAACTGACTTAGCTCCATTCACCTTTTAGGCAACATCTCTGACCGACTTGTTGGGCTATCTCTAGTATATTTTCACCACTTATTTCTCATCCTATTTGTTGCGTGTTCCCTTTTTCGACTGATTGGTAGGCTTCCTCTGAATCGTTTTGATTTGAACAAACTTGCTGATTGCATTCAACATCGTCTGTTGCGTCACCTCAACCGAATTCGCAATTGTTTTCTGTGAACGATTAGGCTTTTCTGATTACTTGTTCAAAATCAGATTACGCAGTTCTTGTTGTCGAGACGTCATTTCAAAACTTTCAGGATCCACTGACAGCTGTATGGTTTCACTGAAAGAAATTCTTTCGTTGACGTTGACCGTGAGATCTCAACACATCTTTGCTAGGAACATAAGGCTGTCTTCCTGACTCCTCTAAAGTCTTCAAATGTCGTAATCTAGTGTGTTCCTATTCGAAATTTGACAGAACACGTGATCGAAGTCATCGCCACTGGTTTAACGCTGAGAAATATTACTGTCATCGAAGTAAATTCCAAGGAGATGTGCATTTTACTGGTTATTGTTTGACATAAGCCTACGCATCACATGTATGAAGTCAGCGCAGGTCCTTGACGCAGGTTGAAAAACCAATAAGAATCAGGAAGTGTAAAAATCGTGCTAGATTACCAATTCGACAGCATTACTCAAAAACAAAACAAAAAAAATTGTTGCCAAAATATTACCATTATATGCATATAAATTGATAAACATTTAATTTTTTTCAAAGTTCCGGGAATTTTCGAAAACTTACATTGGCGTCTTCTTTGAGAACTGGCAACTCCGAATTTTTTAATTTTATTTTTTGTTCATATGTCCTTGAGCCCTACACGTGAATAAAATTTCGTAACAATTAAGTCACAATCAAGTTTCTGCGACCATGCCAGTTAAGTGTGTACTTGGGTAAGACACTAACACTGGAAAAATATGCAACAAACCGTTTGTAGGAAGTATAGGTCGCCAAAATTTTGGCTGCAGATATTGTATCCAAAAACTCCTGGAAGGCCATATAGATGATGAAAGTATTTAAGCATTCGAGTCGAGGATGAGCAACTTACCCAGAGCACGAAATTTTGTTTGTTTTTTTAAAAGTTTACTGGCGGGACTCTGAATAGAGTAGAAACCTCTACGCCAGGCCTTTGATGATATCATTGCGTATATCCTTTCGAATCATTTTGCCAGCCGTACACGGAGCATGTCGTCAAAGAAGACGCTGTTGAAAATGGTTCGGAAGGAGCCACGTTTGAAAATTTTGAGTCCGTTCGTCTTTTTCATTAATTGTTTCTTTGTTATTTCGTAAGTCAGTGTAACGTTTACAAGTTTAATACGGAGTCTTTCGTTGTTTAGATCGTGATATGAGGCATTCATGTGCTATGAAAGTTTTCCGATGAAGCTATTCTTAATCTGTTCCTGTTACTTGTGCATTAGAATGATATAACTTAACTCCTTTTGAAGCATTTCACCAGCTGTGCAAGGATCATGTCGTCCATAAAAACGATGTTGACACTGTCTCAAAAGGTGTTAAATCCGCTAGTTTGCTTCCACTGTCTCTCAATCGTTTTCATGTCTAATGTTTAGTACTTGAACTTGAAAAAGAAATTTAATTTGATTTTTTAAATAAACGATTTCACCGATTTACACGCGTTTTCCCTTGACCAAATTTTGACCGTATCACCCTTTATGTGGCATTCATGTGCTATGAAAGTTTTCCGATGAAGATATTCTTAATCTGTGCCTGTTACTTGTGTATTAGGATGATATAACTTAACTCCTTTTGAAGCATTTCACCAGCCGTGCAAGGATCATGTCGTCCATAAAGACGATGTTGACACTGTCTCAAAAAGTGTTAAATCCTCAAGTTTGCTTCCCCTTTTTTTCAGTCATGTTCATGTCCACTGTTTAGTATGGTGTCGTTTCGTCTTTTGGTTATTTAGTTTGTCAGTTTGTTTTCTTCAGTCTTTTGTAGTTAAGAATGTCATTTATGTGCTGTGAAAGTCTGTTTGAGCAGTTTTCTCCAATCAAAAATCGTCAGTCGTTTTAGTCATGCCTGATGTCTCAGTAGTCCCAACAGTAAAATTTTAATGGTTTACTGATCGGACTTATGAGAGAGAAGTTTTCTTTAAAAGAAATTGAGAGGACGTTGCATCTTTTTATGCTCGAAATGTTAGAAGGTTCGTAACCTCGTCAGTCGTTAATAGGTTAATAGATGTCTAGTTCTTATGTGCTCTGAAATTCATCGAAGTATACCTCGTGTAACTTTCTTTGGATGACCTATCACTTTGTCCGCCTTAGTTCGTTCTTGTCTTCTGGGTAATTCAGTTAAATTCTATAGTTCTGTTGTATAATCGTTTACGTTTACTTGTCTGTTGATTGCCTTCTTTTTATTTGTCTAATACTAATCTCTAAGTAATTTAATCACTTTAAAGTCCGACAGCAAGTGCAGCCTAACAATCTTGGTCATCTATTAGATTCACTTTTCGGTGGCAAGGTAAAGCTTCATCACGCCTAGTCCCTATCTATTATTGAAAAATTATCGAGAAAGAAGCCGTTATAAGATTGTTTGTATACCATTGTTATAATGTGTGGTATTTTTATTATAACTCTTTGAAATGAGAAATAACAAAATAAGAATGGTGCCACGTTCACAGTTTTAATCAAACTTCTACTCAGTGAATCCAACAGTCGGTTCCCTACAAATGTCAATAATCTTGAACACAGTGTGGGAACGTTCATTAATTACGTCACGCAAAAATTGACTTTTTATGACCCCCCCTCCCCCCCTTGTCACGTTTTTTGTATGGACCTTCAAATTTTTTTGTATGGATCGTCACGTTTTCTCAAATCCCCCCTCCCCTCCTACTGCGTGACATAATTAATGAACCTTCCCTGTGTACCATTATACACCTTTCTAGCTAGATTTATAATTAAGCGTGGCTTCGGCTCATCATGTCAGGGAACGCTAAAAAAGGTGCCGCAGCCAAGAAGAACAGCCACATCATTATTACTGAGGAAAGAGCCCCACCAGACTGCACCAGCATTCAAGGCTTCAAGACAGGATGTCCGTTGGATCACATCTGTAAAATCAGTGCATCAATGCCAGATATGTGACACGGCATTAGATCAAAATATTCATGATGTGATACTACCACGTCAGGATATGTCTTTGGTTACCATCTCAATGCTGATGGCGTAGGCCCACCCATCGCGTCCAGATCACATATCCGAGGGGAGAGAACTCACCCAGAGCACGAAATTTAAAGAAATAAGTTGATTTCAAGGGTAAGTCGCTTAGAATAGTGTGTCAGCCACCATGTCTATAATAAGGGGAAGTGGGGTGAAATCAGCCATATTTGCGTTCACAGAGCCGTGCGGTGATTGAAAAAAACCTCTATTCGAATCTCTAGGAAGTTTAACATTGGACTAGTCCTACTTTGTTGATCTTGAGCGTCTCCGAGCAAAGATATCTATAAATTATTCAATAATTCAAGGGGAAATGTGGTAATATCAGCCATATCTCCGTTCACAGAGCCGCGCGGTTTTCCAGAAAATTTAACATGGGACTATGTGATTGATCTTGAGTCTCTCCATGCGAAGATATCTATAAATTATTCAATAATATAAGGGGAGGTGAGGTAAAATAAGCTCTATAGCTCCACAACCATATCCGTGCGGTGATTGAAACCAGTTTCATTCGATTCCCCAGAAAATTTTCACGTGGAAATGGCCTTGTTTACAAGCCGCGCTCAAAAGCGACAAAAGTTTCTGATTTTTTCCTTAGTTTTCATCAGTTCTTGCGCACTGTGCAATGTAAGGTTCACAGAAGTAATAGTATTGATGCGAGAATATAAAATTTACTTCTTGTTGTTTGGACCAGAGGTGCATTGGTGATCTTGATGTACCGGCAATTTCATACCACTTCTACTTAACATTTGTTTTGCAAGCTTCACGCCACAAAAGCCTCTGAAGATGTCGCCATCAATTTTAAACAGTTCGAAGAGCCATTCGAACTAATAATAATTTGTTTTGTTTTTAATAGGACAAGATTTTGTTTTGCTTGAAGTAATGGTTTATTAACTAATAAAAAACGCGTATCAAAACAAACTCTTACTCGGCAGAATGTGAAAGATCAGTCTCTAATTTCCCAGCGATCGATTGAGTTGACCTGCTCGACAAAATTTCTTCGAAGTCGTCATCTGTAATAGCAAAATAGACCTGTCGAGCAAAGTGATGCTCGACTCGACTTCTATAATTGGCCCTTTAATATATAAATTCACATTACAAGATTCTGAGACATTCCAAAATATTAAAAAAAAATGCATGCCTGTGTTTGAAAGCCATTTTTATTGCACATCTCTTTTCTTGTGGAGTGAAAAACAGTTTTAGACAGGGTTGCGGCTTATCATTTTTGACTCAGGCATATTCATTTGCCAATATCTCCTTTCAGAGGGTCGATTTGATAATATGATGTATGATGAACTAGTGCATGAGTAGACCTGCAACTAGTGATGAACTAGTGCATGAGTAGACCTACAACTTTGTCTAACAGTACATTGCTCTAACTCCTATATCTTCGACATGAGAGCGAATATTCACAGTGATCTTCACGATGATAATCGCGTGATCTTCACCGCGAATATCATCGCGAAGATCACTGCGAATATACGCTCTTATTCCTCAGATATAAGAGATAGAGCTATGTATTGTTAGATCAAGTTGTAGGTCTACTCAAGCACCATAAGTTCATCATACATTATATTTTGAAATTGAGCTTCTGAGAAGAGCTATCGGCAAATGAATATGGATAAGTCAAAAATGATAAGCCGCAACCTTGGTTTTAGATGCATCCATTTTCTTAGTTTTCCTTATTCCATATATAAATATTGGATGCTTCCATATTCTTAGCTTTCTCACAATAATAGAGTAGGTTTTTTTTATATATATGACCGCACAAAATAGTACCAATAAAAGTACAAAATAAAATCAGTACAAACCAGTACAAAATAAAACCTTGAAACTCCATTGCCCTAGCTCCGCAGAATTTATTGATGTACCAATCCAAACTTATGAGTTCACTTATTTCGCCATCCAAACCCCACGAAAATCCCACATTGCTTGCGGAAACATTCTTTCCACCATCCCACTCCACCGCCATTCACCAGCACTCAATCGTCTCTCACGGACGTCGCTCATCCTCTCCGGCCGAGTCCGTGTTCTCCCGCTCCAAACTCGACACTCTCGCTCTCCTCCAAAACAGAAAACTACACATTGCTCCCGCGAAGAACACCACTAGCACGGAACGCCCGGTAGCTGGTTCGATAGCCCCTGGCTTCTGTGTCCGTCGGAGCAGAGTTCAGTTTTTCGCTAGATTTCGCCAAATGTAGGCCACATCCGTTAGACCACCTCTACAGAACTGACACCACGTCTAGAAACATATACTCACCCTTCTGCGAGTTGCAGTTGTAGTTAGTGTTGCTTCCTTCTCAATGACAACAGCAACAATTTTGAAGTTCTGGAATCATCACCACCATCGCCAACACCACCACCGCTAGCAACAGTGCCACTAGGGGTAGTTTTTGATGTCCCTCCAGGCACCTTTTTCGTCGTGAGCGCGAGCGTGCCGTGTGTAGTTGCCCTCGAGAACCGATCGACCGCGGTCACGATCCCGTTTTACTTCTTCCAACATAGTTTTCTCCTTCGTCTACCTATTTCCTACATAATACGAACCTTGTGCAGTGTGTAAGTGTTTTCGCTACCGTTTGATTAGAAGTGAAAATCTTGTTTGGAAAATTTGCTCGCCGTTGGCATGGAATTTGAACACATGACAAGACATCGTCATTAATCAATGGCATCGCAGTGTGCCAATGTGCGGATCGCGGGATAGTGTCAGAGTGTCGATAATGTTTGGACTCCCACCCTGCTCCTTCCACCCATTGAGTTCATGGTAGAAAAGAAAGCGCAATTTTGGTGTGAGTCAGTGAAGGAGGCACCGTTCTGTCCGGAAGCCCCGGATATGGTGTGGGAAATTGTTTCGGTGCCCGACGGACGACGCAACTGCGACGCCTCCACGTCGCTTCTGAACTCCGTGAAGTGTACTGTTGTTATTGATGGTTGAGCTGCAATCGAGTGAAGCTCACAAACGATAACAATAATAACAACAACAACAACAGTCACGAGTGGAAAACTGTGAAAAGAGAACAAAAGTGATCTAACTTGCTGATGAGCGATGATTAGTGAAGATGAACTGTAGCTGTTGACTGGGGAGCGTGGAAGAGCTGCAAAAGGGAAATTAGCACCAATGATTAGCGACCCAAACCGATGGCGATCGATAACTAATGGTTGTTGACTGATACGTCTGTGACGCCGATGATGATGATGGTGGGCTGCATGGTGTTGATTAGCAACAAGCGTCAAGTGTTCAGTTGTTTGTCTTACTGGTGTGTCTCGTGATGGATTTCGGTCAGCACACGGCCCGCAAATGAAAGAAAGACCGGTGAAGGGTGGTCAAATTCGGATAACTGCGATGCCATTGTCGAATGAGTTCATCTGTGAAGCATGAAAAATAAATTTTGCCGTGAGCCAAATATGCCACGCTTTTTTGAGGAAGATGTATACTTGAGAGTGACGAATCAAGAAGTGTTTCATTTATCAGATACTTGCGGATGCAATTGAATGTTTTTGAGTTGGGAGATGAATCAGTGTGAGAATGAAAATCTCAATAATAACAATATTTATGAATTTGTCTTCATCCAAATTCATAAACCACGAATGCTACATAGACGTGCAACAAGATAATGTTAAAAAACTGTATTTTAGACGCATTTCATCTTTTACTCTGATGATTTTACGCATTTTAGATAAATGATCGCAAGCTCGAAAAACCGTGCTTTAAATTTGCAAATTTTACAAGCGCTAAGAGAAGGTGTAGGGTTAATTAAATGTCTCCAAAAGCAATGCTTGCTTTAAACAATGCTCTCAAATTGTTGTGTGTAATTTTTATAAAAGTGAAACAGTCAAACAGGGTACATTTAATTCAATTTTTTCGAGGAAATTTTTATATTCATCTCAAATGGTTCATACTTTCAATTTTATGCACACATTGTGTATTAGATTTGCCTTATGTTTTTGTAATGATTAGTGTTCACTGCAATCTTAAGCCGCATTCGGATAATCATTATCAAATTTGATTCATTGAGGATTCTTGCTAACTTATCTAATCAATTCTAATACAAACACTGGGAAAGGAACCTACTAATAATTGGGTTAAAGCCCGATTCAAAGTAAATTTGGACGCCTTCTTGTGATCATAACTCAAGAGTTTAATAACATACCCGGTTGATCAAAATGTCACACAAAAAGGTATTAATTATGCTTTCAAACGATGTATAACAAGTTATTACATTTTACCGTTTCGAACAAGCTGTCATACTCCTCGAAGTTTCCGCCTGACAATTGCCCAGTATTTTTTGATCGGTCAGAACTCAGGGCAATTTGGATGATTCTTCTCTTTGGCGTCGAAATTATGATTGTTTGCAGCATACCATTCTAGTACCTCCTCAGAGTAGTGGCAGCTGGCTAGATCCGGCCAAAACATAATGTTGGTCCTGTGTTGCCGAATGAAGTGTAAAATCCGCTCATTCAGATACTCTTTTGATGTAAACCTTCGACGTCATTGTGTGAGATGTGATGAAAACCTTGGTTTTAAGGCCACAACTGCAGATTCCTTGCCAAATCATTAGTTTCTGAGAAAACTTATCAGCAAAAACAAAATTATACCTGGACATCCCAACCGCCAGTTGCTAGGAAAACAAAATCGTCCGGGGATTTGTTTATGATCTATTTTGACATATGTTTCGTCATCCATTAAAATACAGCCATCAAATTTCGTCAAAACTTGTTCGTATAGTAATCCTGCTCGCTTTTTGGCCACTAAATTTTGTATCAGGGAGCGATTTGGATGTTGACTTGAACAAAAAAATTTACATCCTTCTCTTAAAAGGATGTTTCGCACCGTGGAAAAGTTGGAATCGTATATCTTTGCCAAACCACGTATGGAGACACCTGGGTTGCCTTTCACGTACCTCAACACCTTTCTCCTTAGATCTTTGTGCCTAGTGCCTTTTTTTATGATAAATGCGCTGTGCTCTATCAACACTCAAGGTATCCTTGTAACGGTTGATTACAAGACACACCGTTGACTTTGGGAATCTCAAAACTTTTGCTATTTTTGAGGCAGACCACGAAAGATTCTCTATATTTTGAAATGCATCGAACAATCGAGAAAAACTTTTCACCAATGTCTTTGTCAATGAAACATCAACAAATACCTGACAAATGTTGTTTTTTTTTTCAAACCACCAGGGACGTGGTGGTGTATTAAACCGTGCGTCCAGATTTACTTTGAATCGAGCTTTAGGTGTCATACTTTTTTTTGCCAATATTAATGCATGCATCATACACACTTATGAAATTTTACAGTATTGGGTTATTTTTTTACCGAACTTTCAACAGCTGAATGTTCGGTTATCCGATTTAACGAATTTCGGTAAACTCTTACATTTTTTCGTTTATTTTTTTTACAGATAACTGTAAAATTTCGCCGAAATCCGGAAAATCGGATTACCGAACATTCAGCTATTGAAAGTTTGGTAAAAAATTACCGACTACTGTAAAATTGTCTTAGTGTGTATCAAAGACATGATGCAAACGTCAAAGCGGCCAGGCCCACTGCGTTGCATTAACAACGACGATGATTCTATAAAATGAGTTGAATTCAAATCATATTATGAACTAAAACGAAGGGGTCGATCAATCTGATCAATTTAAAATCTTCAAACGATTTAGAATCTTTTCCAACGATCGGGCCCACTGATCGAGCAATCTTGGTTAAGCCTATACACATTTTTTCTTCTGTGTTTCAAAATTGTAAACAAAAAAATCACAACAGTTCCAATGGTTTATAAATGCAATGTTATATAAAGGGTGTTCTGATCAAAATTTGGTCAATCCGCTATGTGTGTGAGTCGATCATAGTTTTTATTAATAAGTCAAATTCTTTTTTTTCAAGTTCACTTAATACAGAATACACGAGAAATATTCAGCTAAGCTTCCTTTTTACCGAATGCGAATTGCCGGGTCATTCGTTTAACACCTGCCATGAGATTTTGTACAGTCTCCTAGTCCGCTTTATTCGCCGCAGAATGCCCGTTTGCCTTGAACTGTTTCTCGCTCACAACAGCTTTTTGAGTCTTCTTAATGTTCTGCTTGACGATGGCCCAATATTGTTCGATTGGGCGGAGCTCTGGCGTGTTGATCTCCATGGCCTTTTTTCCGTGATGGCAAGATGCCAAATCCGGCCAAAATAGAACGGAGCAATTGTGACGCTTCAGGAAAGGCAGTAGACGTTTTCGTAGGCACTTGCTCAGACAAATTATCTGGTTGCCGGTTCCGGTCGCAATGTAATCGTTGCTCTTCAAGCCGCAGGTCCGGCCACACCAAAAATTATTTCGCGAACTTTAACATTTTGATGTGCTTGAAAATAACTTTCACCTTTCTTCGTCCGGTTGCCGTATAAAATTCTTGTCCAGGAAGCTGTTTAAAGTCTGCCTCGACGTAAGCTTCATCGTCCAGTACTACGCAATCAAACTTCGTCAACATCGTGTACAACTTTCACGATCGTGTTTTGGCCGACGTGTTTTGTTTATCATCGCGATTTTGAGTCACCACTTCTTGTAAGTCGACAGTCTAGCTCGTTGTTCAGCTCTATCTAATGCCACTCCCAGCATATTTGCGACATCTCGGACGAAGATGTTGGGGTTCCGCTCGAAACAGCAGGCATCTCTTTTAGTCGTCACTGTGGCCTCCGGCTTTTGATTTCCCCCCAATCCAGCTTTTATGGCTATCGACAAACGTTCACCAAACACTTTCAATACGTTGGTAACAGTTGATTTAGCCATATTCAACAATTTGTAGTAGTTTGGATTTTCGCCATGTACGTGCACAATTTTGATGTGTTGCTCCTCTTCCTTCGACGGTATTTTGATAAGTGCTAATCACAAAATCAAAATAGAGGCATGATACTACACGCAAATCTTCAAAATAAGGGTGTGCAAAATTTTTTAATGCACGATGAAAAAAATGCGTCAAGTTTAAGTCGACCAAATTTTGATCGAAACACCCTTTATGGTAATTATTTTCCGATCTCAATTATTTAAGCAGTGACGGATGCAGAAACTTGTTCACTTAACGGAAATTATAGGCAATGTCTGCAGTGTTTGAATTCATCTGGCTCCAAGAAATTCGAGGTTCGGGGATGTGGTCGAGTACGGAGACACTATTTTCGAGCAAAGGATTATATCAAATTGATAACAAGTTTTAATACCAGGTTTTAATTTTTTGATAACTGAATATGTTATCATTGAAGCTGAATAAACTGCCAAAACAACAGAATGAATAGCAAAAAAAAATACTCGTTGAATATCATAATAATAACTTATTGTGTTATCACTGCGAACAACTTGATAACAAATCCTGTATTTTAAGCAAATTTATTGAAATAGTTTCAAATCATGTTATCAAGTTGAAATCAAATTCTCATGCTAATAACTGAAAAAAATATTTTGATTAAAAACTAAATTTCTTGTTCAAATATGCTGGAAATATTTATAGTTTTACTATTCAACTTTTAACGTTCATAAAAAGTAGCGTGTTCTAAATGATAACATATGATAACACAATTTGCTTGTTATTTTCCTTTGCTAGGGTTTAGGAAAATCAAATAAAATTCCAGGGAACGGATGTCACAATCGTTAAAATTACACCTACAAACTATTTCTATTCCTTTTAAGGCCATATGCCAACTTATTCCCGGAACGGTAGTTCTGTAACAGGTTTCCATGGGGCCTATAGTAGCCATTAACATATTTAGAAGGAAACCTCGGCAATATGGGTTTCAAAATTTTTGTAATTTCTCCAGTAGGATATTTCTCAACATGTTGTGACCATCTGATGAGTTGCCCTCGAAGCGGCCATTTTTTTTCCATGTTGGGTATTTTCATAACTGCGACAATTTCTTAGATCTATTGTGATATATTCCTCGTTGTGACATTGCTCTATCAGTATGCCGTATCACTATTATGTGAAGCGACTGACTCAAAGCATTTTCCGAGCCAGGTATTACATTTCGAATAAAATGTTCTACTTGTCTGGGCTCTGTGTTCCACATATCAAAGGGTTCTGCAAGCCCCTTATCCAGCAACGTACGCTTTTTATTTAATTATTGCTGTACAATAACATAGTAGGTGTTGAGAGTCTTCGTTTTCTCTGCCACACAATCGACACATATCCTCTTGAAATTTTCCTATTAGCTTCAAGTGATATCCCTGTTACCAAACTATTGAAAGTACTAAGATCTTTTTTTTAATAATTTTTAATAGAATTTTTCCAGTTATTGAACTGTTAGGATTTATGAACCGTTTCACTTGCCTTGCAATAAGTGTGTGTTCGATCGCAAACAGCACGCGACGTGCTTGCTGTTGTGCGAATAGTGTCAAACACGCGGACAAAGTAGTCCGTTTATTCGTCTTGTCCTAATCGTCTCACAGTAAAAGTAAAATTACAACGAAGGGCCTAAAGGGTGATACGGTCAAAATTTGGTCAAGGGAAAACGCGTGTAAATCGGTGAAATCGTTTATTTAAAAAATCAAATTAAATTTCTTTTTCAAGTTCAATTAGTATAAAATTCAGGAAAAATATTCAGTTAGGCTTCCGCTTTTCCAAATCCGAATTGCCGGGCCTTACGCTTGACCCCTGCCATCAGATTTTGTACAGCCACCTTTTCCATTTTCTTCGCCGCAGAAAGCCAGTTTGCCTTGAACTGCTGCTCGTCCTTAGCAGTTTTTTTGGTCTTCTTTAGGTTCCGCTTGACAATAGCCCAGTATTTCTCAATTGGGTGGAGCTCTGGCGTGTTGGGGGGGTTCTTGTCCTTGGGAACCACCTGCACGTTGTTGGCGGCGTACCTCTCCATGGCCTTTTTACAGTAATGGCAAGATGCCAAATCCGGCCAAAACAGTACGGAACAACCGTGTTTCTTCAGGAAAGGCAACAGACGTTTTTTCAAACACTCTTTCACGTAAATTTCTTGGTTGACAGTCTCGGAAGCTATGAAAATGCTGCTTTTCAAGCCACAGGTACAGATGGCTTGCCAAACCAGATATTTCTTTGCGAACTTTGACAATTTCGTGTGCTTGAGAATATCTGCTACCTTTCCCCTTCCTTTTGCCGTATAAATTTCCTGTCCCGGAAGCTGCTTGTAGTCGGCTTTGACGTAGGTTTCGTCGTCCATTACCACGCAGTCAAACTTCGTCAGCATTGTCGTGTACAGCCTCCGGGATCGCGCTTTGGCCGTCGTATTTTGTTTATCATCGCGATTTGGAGTCACTACCTTCTTGTAAGTCGATAGTCCGGCTCGTTTTTTGGCTCGATGCACGGTTGTAGACGATACACCCAGCTTATTTGCGGCATCTCGGAGAGATAGGTTAGGGTTTCGCTTGAAACTACCGGCAACTCTCTTTGTCATCTCAGCGGCTTCCGGTTTTCGATTTCCCCCCGATCCAGACTTCCTGGCTGTCGACAAACGTTCCCCAAACACTTTAATTACATTTGTAACGGTTGATTTGGCAACTTTTAGCGATTTTGCCAACTTTGCGTGCGAGTAGCTGCTCTTCTTGCTTGGACGGCATTTTGACAACTGAAGAGTGAATTCCAAAATCAAAATAGGAGCAACATTCTACACACACACACCTTCAAAATGAGGGGTGTTCAGGTTTTTTAAATGCAAAATTGAAAGAAATACGTCAAGTTGATATTGACCAAATTTTGACCGTATCGCCCTTTAGTCAAGCCCTCAACAAAACAGTGTGTGTGTTGTTCCAGTTGGTCTCCACTTTTATTTTTTCCCATTTCTTGATCTCCAACCTAAGAGAACAGGCAGGCACTCCACAGAATGTTTCTGGCCCTATGAGTTGTTGGGATGATCCGCGTCTTGCTAACATGTCGACTTTTTCATTCCCTGGAATTCTGCACTGGCCGGGAACCCAATATATGTTAACTTGGTTTCGACAGGCCAATTTTTGAAGTGACATAGTACATTCCCATACAAGTTTAAAATAAATTGTTGCTAATTTTAAAGCATTCAGTGCTGCTAGACTATCAGACATAATACAGATATTTTAATGTCTATAGTTTCTACGCAAACATATTATAGAACATTCAAGTAATGCTTGATTTTCTGCTTGAAACACGGTTGGCCATTTACTCATAGATTTTGAGACATCTATTCCTGGGTCAGTTACCCCTGCCCCCACAAGATTGTACAATTTGAAACCGTCTGTATAGTAGACGATTAATTTATCTTTTAGAAAGCATCTCATTATTCCAACCGGCTTTCATCAATCTCGCGGTTTATCATCGCGTTTTTCATTGAGTTAAAGGATGCAATATCAAATGCTTCTTCAATATCAATAAACGCCGTTAGTGCAATTTCATTTGCATCAAACTAGCCCGGTCATTTCGAAATAGGTACCCGTGGGGCTTCAAAAAGCCATGTACACATTAAGAAGAAAGAAGATGCAGTCACAAATTAGTGGCAAATGACCCTCTGTGATTGATTTCATCAAATTTTATACCTATATTACAAGAGTACTTATCTGAACACTTTTATAGCCACTCCAGGCCCCACAGGAACCTGTTCCGGAATGGCTGTTCTGAAGAGAACATATCAGATAGTCAAAAAGTTGTGAGAAATAGCCGTCAAAAGTAATTTCATGAACTTCGATACCTATATTACCAGGGTTTTCATCTAACTATATTCATGACCACTCGAATTCCCACGGGAACCTGTTCCGGAATAATTTTTCCGGGGACAAATCATAACATGACCACAAAACGTTGCGAAACAGCCTGCTGGAGAAATATCATGAATTTTAAAATCGCTTGGGTTTCCTGCTCAATATGTACATGGCAAATCTGGCCTACTATGGAATAAAAACATTTTGTAGGCGTTCTTGCAAAGATGGCGACATCCACTCCGGAAATCCAATTGATATTCCCAATTAGTGTCTCCGTTCCGGACCACAGCCCCAAAAACCTGGATTTCCATGAACCAGATGAATTCAAACGGACATTGCATACAATGTCCGTTAAGCGTATGAGTCTCATAATCCAACAGTACCTATAAAATTGAAATCGGTAAATGATTGCCAGAGTTAAAATCATGTTAATTTTATTGGTACCGTGAATTTGGGTGAAATTGATCAACCAAAAGAAGCCCAAATTTTCTACTTAAATAAAGCCTAACAAAACTAAAGCTGTTATGTCCGGCATAGCAATTGAGTCAATGATTGCAGTTAATTGACTTTTAACTACCATGTTTTCGTTGAATAGTTTTTATTTATTTTTATTTTGCTACTTATCATTTTAACTACACTTTTCATTTTTGAATAAAACAGAGGAGAGAGAGTATTAAAAGAACATGTAACATGACTAGTATTATTCTACTATTATCTGACTTTTCATAGAACATTAACAAGAACCAAAAATTGCAGTAAAAGGGTGAGTCGCCCAGCAAAATATCTCTCGTGCTAATTTTTTTTAGTGTGCCTCAATGCGATCCGATGTACCGACCCTAGTGCCAACGGGTGCCCATTAGCCTGGGTCAAGGAAATATGAAAGGAAAAAAATACGCTCCTGATTAATTTTTGGAAGGCTTCTGGGTTCTTTAATAACTGTGCAAAATTTTAACTTGATCGGTGAAACTATATTTTTGCGCTCGTGGTTTTAATTTTACATAGGATTTTCTATGGGAAAACATACTGTTTCAGAGAATAATCTGGCGAGGTGTCCCGTTGATCTCTAAAAATAAGTCAATCAAACTGTTCTCTGGGAAATTTAACAAGAAAACTTTTCTTCCAAAACCGCAAAGCAATCCGACGATTCTGGAAAAAGTGATGAAGCTAAAACTGATTGTAAAACCAAACGAACCCCTCATTCCCAAGTAAAATTGCCAAAACCATCCACACACTTAGAAAAAACCGTGTAAATTTATGACTAAGAGAATGCACATAAATGGAGCGGCCTTTTTTATTTAATAACCTGTTGCGTGGAAAATTAAATCAGTCAAATTAGATTTGAATATTGAAGACGATGTAAATGTTCAATCGCTGTAAAATATTACATGAAGAGAAAGTTTCATATAGAAATAAATTTCCATGATTGTACATTTTGACCCCAGCTTTAAAATCAGGGGGTGCTAACAAATGTAGATGATTGACTCTGTTGTGAAAGAAGATCGGTTTACCTTTTTTTCTCTACTGAAACAATAACAGATCATAATTCATGCCTTGATGCGTAATGACTATATTAGAGCTGAATAATTGATTAAGATTTGGCAACTACCGGCGGCTTGCTAGTGTGCAAATAAATAATAGCCGATTTGCAAGATGCGCAGATCAATTTATTGCCGCAGGAAGCAAAAGAAAGTTCACACTTCGAGGACTGTCGAAATATAAGCGCATATTATACGAACAAGTGAAGAGTCTTTCAGTTCACATGAATGGTCTCGTTATTATAGGGAACAATGGCGAGCAACCAATATAATTTCTGAAGGTCGTTTAATATTATGTTACATAGATTGAGTCATACTATTATTTATAACGGAAATATGAAATAAACTAAAAAGCACATAAAGATAAAGCAGCAATCCGTTACGTCGACCTCAATTGTGAGATTTTTTAAAACTGTGTTTCTTGTAGTTTTCATATTCTTTTAGAGTGCAGCTTTATTAAGTTTTATTAAAGTTTCATGAAAGCCACTAGACATCAATTCGGTTTTATGATGGCAGCAAGAGATGCCAACAGCCATGTCCAAACACTACACTGCACGCCGAGCTACTTTGCACCACGCTAGCGCGTGCATTATATTCGCCACTTTGACTCCGTGCTTCCAGACTAACACCCAATACGGTGGGTACAACACCAATGTCAGTGCTCGTGGTTTGGCTTCGGACACCGTGGCTGATGCTTCGGCAAACACCACAGCCGAGTGTTTCCGATTGTTTCCGATTGCAGAATACACGCGTGGTTTATTTATTTTCTTTCTAACCGAGCCGTGCTTGTTAAATTCATTCAACTTATGCGCCGGTCACCCAACAGCCAAGAAATCAAACCAATAAGCCAATTATCAAATTTTTAGAATCATCCGACGAGCATTGTTCTATCCGTGGCAACCAGTGTTATACTGGGTGTATGTTGAGAGCTTTCTTGTGATCGTAACCACTCGGCTCGTGTATTTTTCCAAAAATCAAACACGGTGTCAAAAGCAATACACGAGCGTGTACACTCGTGTCGCGTGCATTACGTTGCGGGTTCATCTGTAAGCACGAAACTAAAGTGGCGAATTTCAGCCACTGAGTGGTGTGTTTGCAGTCAAGTTTGGCTCTCGTGCAGAACGGTCAGGTGTTTTTACCAAGGCTGGATGCCAAAAGGTTTCGAATTTTAGTCAGGTTTATAAGAACCTACATAGCTTCTTTACAACGATCTTAAAACCTTGACTTCTAAAATTCCATTTACTCCTATCAAAGGTTTTATTTTGACTTTATAAACTCATAAAATGCCGTTTTAGGGCTCATTCATATTATCTTATTACGGTCATTCGAAAAAGCATTTTAAAACCATTTTGCCTCCAGTAAATGCATTAAACGGCTAATTGGCATTGAGGAAAGCTACCAAGCGACCAGATAGTTTTATAGAAGTCGTTGCTAAGATAAATTGGCTTTTTGGCTAAACTGTGATTTCTTGCAATCGCCATATTGAAATATGTGAAATAATTGAAATGTGGAAAAATAAATTCACCAAATTTTAAATGTAATAGAATTGAACTGTAGATCTGAGACAAACTTCGTTTTTTCGTTGAGATAACCTTATTGAATTTCATCAATTATCAGGAGTTTCATGTTTAATTTATCGAATATATTTCTTTCAATTTTGTTTTTGTTGTTGTTAACTCGCATAATTTCCGAGGCGCATTAATTCTCAGCTCTTATCGTGCCAATATTCACCATAAAATGAAATGCGCATATAATTTGGAGCATGATAAGCTATAAAAAAACTCAATTTGTTTTATATATTTTGCTATCAAACATAATTTTCCGCAACACTAGAAGCTTTTTCTTAGCCATTATTTGTTGTTGAATGAATCAGAAGAGCAGAGAATCGAACAAAGCAGAACAACGAAAACCAACCACGATATCGCCGTGAAGTTTGATAGCTGTGACCGTTCGGATCTATGCTGGTTTAGATGGCGGCATATATGTTTTTTATGGTTCCCAAGTGGTCATAACATCTTTCACTAGAACATTTTCAAAATCTTTATGGTCTTAGAAAAGTTTTATTTATTTGTTTTCTCAACCGTCTATAGAGTGGGCCACTTTGTAAAAATTTCGGCTTTTAAGACGCATAGAGGAGGTGTTGGTAGACATAACAGTTTTGAATGTAGTTTCATCAACAAAGCCGGGAGGAGTGCTATACGGCTGGAAAAGAACCGAAATTGTTACTTGGGATTGGACTGTTTTTTCTAACAACACTGCCACCTGTAGCATGGCCTGTAGCCTGCTGCTGTCTGCGCGAAGCAACCACGTTGCTGTGGGGTGTTGACTTAGCATGGTGGATAACCGTAATCATGTGCATAGAATCTTCGATTTGGATGACACTTTGCACGCGCTTCCGGTATAGTGAACCAAGCAGGTTCAACGGCTTAATGGGTCATTTGTACGCAAGCATAATTTTTCAAAAGGGATTATATGTCTATGTACAAATTTCATCTAAAAATTTAAACATTTCAACGGAAAACATCGAGAGTAGAGAAAGACCTCCTAAAAATTCAGGCTGAACCTGAAGCTCTGCAATATAAGATGCTGGGAAAAACGAATAAATCTCTTTTTCAGACAATTAACTCTAAACATTTTAAATCAAAATAGGTGCAATTTACAAAATTGGTACATCATACAAATCTAACTTTGAAAAATATTGTATTTGCCGCTACTTAGATTTCAATACTTCATTTAGCTTTACAACCATTTTACCTTTATAACCATTTTAGCCACTTCTTAAATGCAATCTGGGATGGCATAATGCTTCGAGTAGTTATAATAAAACATCACTTGAAGCGCTTCCCTCTTTGTTGAAATTATATTTGCTTTAAACGAGTTCAGAAATGGGCCAACAAAAGGAATCGACACGTTTAACCGCAAAAATTGTTTTACTGCTAACTGTTCCATTTTCTTCAAGCAACAGATTCGAACGGTGTCAACTGTCAAGTTGTTCTATGCGCATGATAACGGTTATCCACCATGCTGAGTGGTTGCTTCGCACAGACAGTAGTAGGCTACAGACCATGCTACAGGTGGCAGTGTTGTTAGAAAAAACAGTCCAATGAGCCGTTCGTTTGGTCTGCAATCAGTTTTAGCTTAATCACTTTTTATCACTTATTGATAAATTTCCTGGAGAACAGTTCGATTGATTTATTTTTAGAGATCAACGAGACACCTCGCCAGATTATTCTCTGTAAAAGTATGTTTTCCCATAGAAAATCCTATGTAAAATTAAAACCGCGAGCGCAAAAATACAGTTTCACTGATCGAGTTAAAATTTTGCACAGTTATTAAAGGACCCAAAATTCTTTCAAAATTTACTAGAGAACTGTATATTTGTACGCAGGCTAGTGCCCATGTGTGCCACAGTAATTTCAATCGTTATGTTCTGGCAACCAGGCGACTGATTTGTTTTGCTTTGCAAAATTTTTGCATGCGGTTTGGGTTTCGATCAAGATTTTTGTTGCGGAAATCGCGTTTTCGAAAATTTTGTCAAGAGACAGCAACTTTCAGCGATGGATGTATAAAAAATGAAACTCTAGAAGCTTATGTATATTATGATATGATGATGATTATGTATAAATATTTTCAACATTTGCCCTTATATGTTCGACGTTATTTCCTTGATTAAAATTCTGGCACACGGAAATGAATATTATCGCTATGCCTGTTCAAGCTGTATATGTGCCAGTTTGCTCACTCATCCAACAAAAAACGACAATCTCAATATTTGCTCATCCGTTTGGCAAATAGGGCATAACGCCTCCACCCGAAACGTTCCGTTAGATTTTTTTTCAAGGTGTTTCAGCTGCTCCAATAAGGCAGCAAATGGCAAGTTCTCAAAAGGTCTTTCGAAAGAAAGTTATTGTGAGATAAAATTATGATTTAATCTTAAATACATTTACTATGCACAGATAAAAAGAAATACTGAATTTTCTGCGTTATCTAATGCACATAAAGGGAATGCTAGATTTGACAAAACATAATGGGATATTTCATGTGAATTTAAGCCAGATAATGCCTGAATCGAGCCTGTTGTTTGAAAGATTGCAAACAATATCGTTGTTTACGCTCCTTTGGCTTGGAATTACACGAGGGGAAATTTTAAGCGCTTGTTAAAATTAATTATTTTTTTCTGTGTGGAGCAAAATGCAGCATAATTTTCTTATGAAATACGCGGTGCTGAAGAAGATGGCGGTTGTAATATTGAGAAATACTTATACATTGTTTGCGCATGGTATTGGTGAGATCCAGGAGTCACATCACTTCTCCGCTTAGGAACCAATATTTTTCTGTGTTTCCTGCTTAATATCTTCTAACGAAGTTCCACCAGCTGCAAATTCTTCACGAAGGTTCTCATTCATGATCGTCTTCTTCAATTACTTGGATCCTCTCAATGGTAAGCAGACCCAGTGACTGGCTGCCGAGGTTTTGCTTTTTCCCAATATTCCTAATTTAAATATTCCACTTCCGCTTTGCTCCAATGTTCCTTTAATTGAAGCTTCGTAGTGGTATCATGTCATGACCTAATAATTTGATCACTTACCTCATCCATTGTTCCACTCAATCTTTTGCCTCAACGAACTGGAAGCTCAAATGTTTATTCTCTTCTAATACTCATTTTTGACAAAACAAACAAATTAAAACAACACCACAACAATTCATAACGTCAATTATCCAGGGTTGTCAGTTTATATCTTTGACAAGTACAAATGTCAAAAGTGAGCCACAGATTGCCACACATGTTCCGTTATGGTGTCAGATTTTCTACTACGGCGTGCCTGGCACCCTGTTCTTAGCGACTCACTCCTTTGGAAAACGTCTTAGTTTAGTAAAGTTTCAAATTGTAATTTGAAAATTGACCAAATTTTACCGATAGCTCAGTGGTAAACGCAACTTTTTCGCACCCCAGAGGCTCTTCAATCAATTCTAGTCGGCACCGTAGGGATTTTAATCACGTGTTAAGCCGTTAGTCCCGGCTCATGTGATCCAAAATCATGGATGCAATCTGTAGGATCTCCAGGTGAAGTCATCTCCCTAGTGTTGGTGTTTGGACTTGGACCGAAAATAGACCGACGGAAAATAAAGTAAGATCAATGAAATGAACATAGTTTATCCATAATGTCGCCTTGATGTCTAAGTGATCAACTTCACCATGAATAGAATATTTGTTTTGTAATGAAATAAACTAGTTGCGCTTTAAAAATATTCTTTCATACGTGGTTTAACTATAATTGGCGGCTAGTATTTAAAAATTAACTTGCTACTTATTTGCTAAATTAAAACTTATTGAAAGATTAAATTGCCTACAAAATATTCTTTTACCGAACGGTATTTCTTAAAAATCGGCAAAAGTGATCTATTTCACCCGGGTACCCAGTCAAACACTTAAAAGTTTTTTTTTTGTGGAACACATAAGAGCTAAGCCAGATAACGCCTGAATTTAGTCTGTTGTATGAAAGATTGCTAGCGATTTTGTTGTTTACGCTTGCTATGGCTTGTGTACGAGAAGTAGTTACGAGGCTAAGTGTACGAGGACTCGTTTTACGCGTATATTAAAATTGATATTTTTTTCTGTGTTCTTTTAATTGTTTTTAGAATTTACCAGTTCTGAGAATTTTTGGGTTCAAAGCTCCACGAAATAAATACCATACGATGCGTTCATGGTACTATTATGCCTTAGAGCTACACTAAGACATTTTAGAATTTACATTAGCCAAAAATAAAACAAATTTATTTCAACATCAGGAAATGAACTCAAAGCTACCGATGCGAAAATTTACCCCTTCGTATCTAGTAAAAAATTTGTGCAGTCTTTTGACATGGACATTAAGCTTGCTCCATGCGCACAGAGCTCTCGTCGATATCCCGACGAAAAACCGAAGCAAAAACGAAATGACTCTTAGCAAACACCAAACAAATTTTGACTAGAACCGACTTCACAGTATGCTGATACTTCTCACTTGAAAATGGTTGATGAATGTTTCTGAATTGAATAACGATTAACTTCATTTGAGAAAGACTATGGAGAATATCTTACCTTAAATATATATTACTGAGTCAACTTTAGTTGAACACTACGAACATTTGTGCTCACGCTAGTAAATTATCGCAAAGTTCAGTAATTTTAACCAAAATCCGAACAGCTGCTGAACTATTACATAAACCTTGTGTCAGATTAGCCTTGTAATCGATCTTGATGGCTGCCATTTGTGGCTTCTATGTACCTTGCCCTAAAACGTCAACCCCACAGACTACGTTTACGTAGCCTAAATGATCATCCTTTGGATTACGTGAGAAACATTAGGTAATGTCACCTTCATCGGCTTGGTGTCCCGTTTGTTTTAATCCCATCAACAACGGTGGCCACACGAGCAAACGCCGTTCACCTTGAAAATTTCAAAATCCGAGACACGCCAAACGACAATAATCTCTTTCAACTGCATTGATTTTGAAAAACAACACCCCTTGGCCATGACGGCAAGCGACACAATAACAACATTTGTTTGAAAGCGAAAATTTTCCTTTTGCACTCTTCCATGCGAGCACACTCGCAAGCACTCTGGCACGAGCGGGCACGCCAATTTTCACAGTTTCCGTCGCTGCTGTTGATTTGCAACGGTTCGATCCCTTTCGATTAGTGGTTACCTATTTCATTCCCCTACCAGCAATCAATCCTCGAATGGAAAACATCCCCTGAGCGGCTGTATGCTACTGGCTTCTTCTGCAAGTGCAACCGAAAATCCCGTAATCGAAGCGTGTAATTTCCGCGAAGAGTGCACCTGAGCGTTTCTCTGTGTAGTTCGTTTTGAAAAGCAGTGTGTAGTGTACAGAAGACGAAACCGGAGGAAAATGTTTATGTAATTGATGTACGGCTCCCGGTTGTTATGCAGCAGCAAGCGTCCAACAGTAGAGGAAAAATCCGGAAAATCCCATCCTTATAATGCTAATGAAATTGAACTAGTGTACGAAACAGGTGAAGAAGCAAATTCGGAAAGTAAATCCCTCGACGCTATCGCTTTGTCACACGATAGTGCTCTCCTGCCCTAATGCGCGCTTATCTCTTAACCACACCCGCCCCCATCGACATCGAGTGTAGAGTTATTTAGGAGCCGGTGATAGATAGCGAGAAGAAAAAGAAGTGAGCGCCACCGCCATTAGGCTATCCTAGCATACACACCCACTTTTGTGTGTGTGTTTGGGTATTGCGAGTTGCCGACAACGACGACGACGGAAATAATCGGCTCGAGTCAGCTGATCTCTTCGAACGCGCGGGAGTTGTCTTCATCCACCGTTACTCCATTCATCACCCCTCTCAATCCATCCATCGACGGGAGGATTCAAGTCGTTTGTTCGAGAGGAAAATTTCGTGTTTTGGCATTTTCCTGAAACGTCGTCCAACCAGTAACGCGCATCGTCGAGCACTGAGCAGGCGAAGAGGAGTGAAGAAGTTTTTTTTTGACGCTGCCGAAGAAAATTGATCGCGCTTCCAGTGAAGGGAAAATCGCTGTATAAAGGTGGGGGTGCAAAAAGCACAATCATAAAAGTCAAAGGAGGCATTGCAATTACACAAGGGAAATCGAATCCGAATCAGCAAAAATGAGTGAAAATTTCATCAACTTCTCGGAGATCAGAGGTGAGTGAAAAATTATTATGGCGTAATATTTCCTCGAAAGGCATTATGAATCGATTGTTGTAGAAAGTATCGCTGATGAGGCATTTTCGTCGAATCAATACGAACTGATTTTAGGGAGAGAGAGGGAGTAGTTCAACAGACAACTTGCAATGGACTAGCTTGCCCTTGTCGGGATAAATGCGGAACGCACTCGATTCCGACACGTCACGCGATTTCCATTTAATAGACATTTTCAACGCAATCGTACGAGGAAGCAATGCGAACGGTTCTTGGCATGTTGAATGCCACACACTTTTCATTTTTTAAAAGCAGCATAATAGAACAAGAAAAGTAGGCTGCGTTGCAAAACTGCACACAACCTCTTGCATTTTGCAAACTGCTCATGGTCAGAATGCATTTTCCGGTTTTATCTGAAGTTATTTAATCTGCTGTGCTGATGCAGACATAGGTGGGATAGATTATGATATATTTATTCGTTTGAGGTATTGCTGAATTCTGAAACTAAGGTAGAAACTTATGCGTGGCCTCATCCATGGGCGATGAAAATATGTATACAGGCATGTTTTTCAGCGTTTTCCTGGCCTTGGCAATCTTCCGTATAAGTTACAAAATTATAGGACTGGATCCTCCCTTCGATATTTGCCTGAATTTTTTCTATTGGCCGCAGCTGAGGAACGTTCTCCTGGTCTTTGGTAGAACGTTCACCTTCAGTCGGTTCATCTCTTCCAATGTCTCTTTGCATAATGAGACGAGGCCATATCCGGCCAAAAAACCACACCCTCCTTCGCGTGATACTTTCTGATGAAGGCAGCAACACTGCAGGCCACATAAGAAAGAAAAAGTGCACTATGGTCCAGATCACGAATTTACGAGGAAACATGCTCCCAGCGCCTAAACTTGAAAGTTTACAGCAAATTAATGTTCTACAACATGGTTTGTATCATCAAGGTCCATTTTTTGATGTTGATTAAAACTAGGGTGGTCCCCATTTTCACGGAAATACAAAAACTAACTTTTTTGTTTGCTGAAATAGACGTTTACATCCTTATACAAAGTTGTAGCGCACAAAATTTCATGGAATTTTTATTAAGAAATTTTTTTTGTAGCTTAAAAATTGACCGATTAAGAGCAATTTTCTCTTATCAACTTAGGGTGTACCATAAAAATTTGATTTTTTTGCCCCTACTTTTTTATTTCAATTCCCACCGTTAAGTTGTGTTCGGACGAGTTTTAGAACTTTTAAAGACGCGTACTTTGGTATACAAATTTAGCTAGCTTTAATCAATCAATAGTTCTTGAAGTTTTTCTTAAAAAAATACGCCCTTTTTAAATGTTGATTTTTATGATTGGCGTTTACATTCTTAGGCAAAGTTGTAGCGCAGAAAATTTCATGGAATTTTTATTACAATTTTTTTTTGTAGCTTGAAAATTGACCGATTTAGAGCAACTTTTCCTTCGTTAATTTAGGATGTACCCTAAAAAAAAGTTTATCTGTCCTAACTTTTTTATTTCAATTTTCATCGTTAAATTTTAGTCTGAAAAGTTGTAGAACTTTTAAAGGCGCGTATTTTGATATATTGAATTTACCGTTAGCTTTAACCCATCAATAGTTATTGAAGTTTTTCTTCTAAAACCATCCCAGATTCAAATGTAATTTTCTCAAGATACAGAGATAACATATCTCTAGTTTTCACATATGTTGAACAATATAAATTGTGTTTTCAAATGACGTCTTTAAATATTTTTGTGTTTGCCCCAATCATAAAAATCAACATTAAAAAAGGGCGTATTTTTTTAAGAAAAACTTCAAGAACTATTGATTGATTAAAGCTAGCTAAATTTGTATACCAAAGTACGCGTCTTTAAAAGTTCTAAAACTCGTTCGAACACAACTTAACGGTGGGAATTGAAATAAAAAAGTAAGGGTAAAAAAATCATTTTTTTATGGTACACCCTAAGTTGATGAGAGAAAATTGCTCTAAATTGGTCAATTTTTAAGCTAAAAAAAAATTTCTTAATAAAAATTCCATGAAATTTTGTGCGCTACAACTTTGTATAAGGATGTAAACGTCTATTTCTGCAAATAAAAAAGTTAGTTTTTGTATTTCCGTGAAAATGGGGACCACCAAGGTTTAGAATTATTTAGTGTCATATTGGGTCTGAGGAATATTTTGCTAAAGTAACATTGGGTTGAGTGTGGAATAAAATGTAAAGTAATTAATATAGGGTTTTTTTTCGTGTTCTAAAGTTTCATTTAGTTTTTCTATTATTATTTTTTCCTATCGTGTAGTTATTGAAATTATTTTCGTAAATATGGCTTCTAAATTTCCCCATGCGGATCATTTGACCAATGAAGAAGGCGATTATGAACTATGAATACGAGAAAGAATTGAAGAGACTGAGGGTGACGTAGAGGCAATGTACCGTTTTTTGAGGAATTTGTTTTTAAGAGATGCTAAAGATGGTAGAGATTATCCCTCTCCATTGATCAAGAGTTTGATCGAGTATGCTCAAAAATCAGAGAATTACAAAGGAAGTTAACTAAAGGTATGGATGATAGGGCTGTTTCTCGGTTAAAACACTATTGGTGGAGAATAAATCGAATAGTTACTGATGATAGGGAATCAGAACGTATGCGGAAAGAACTGATTAAATAAAATCCGCACGGAGTTGGGAAGGTTTGAAATTAGAATGGAGAATAGCTTAGAAGTGGAGAAAGAAAGGAATATGGATGCTAATTCGGATCGAGATAGCCAGAAGGGATTGAATAGGGTTACGGGAACGAAACCGAAAAACTACAGGAGCAACCGTGAAAAAGAGTTGGAGGCAAAGGTTGTTGAGCTTGAACGGAAAATCTATCTGTTGTTAAGATGCTCGGGTGGCGCCGTTGGTGGTGAACGTAACGAAACGGGTAATCAGATTGAGAATAGAAATATGGGTAAATGCAGTTCATCGAAGCAGCAACTGCAGGAGGCTCAGTTTATTGGACAGGTACCCAAACACAGGAATAATAGGAATACTGAGAAACTGGTTTACGTGGCCGATGGGACTGGCTCACACAACAGTAACAAATTTGATGGTACCCGCACAATGCGAATAGATACCCACAGATATGTTGCAGGAAATCAGAACGTATGGAGGAGGCAGGAACCGTATAATGATGTCGGACATAATGCCTACGGAAATGATGGTGGTCTTCAAGGGTAGTCTAGAAGAGGTTACGGCCTTTATGATCAACGAGCACAACTTCAAAGTAACCGATTAGTTGAACAGCAGCGGCGGGGATTCCGCGCTAGAACTACATTGCGAAACGCACTTTGACTCAAATACTAGACACAGATTTGCAGGTTATCACCAGAACCAACAAGAATGGGTTTCGGGTGACGAAGAAAGGATTCCGGAAAGAAACGGCTAACGGCAACAGAACTACCGTATGATAGACGAGAATGAAATTCGGGACGCAGACCGCACGATGGAAAAAATTGCATCTGAATTTAAGCGGAGATATTCGTAGCAGATCATTGGAGGATTTCCTTTTGAAGGTTCGTCGTCTTGCTAGGATGGACAAAAGCACTCGACACTGAAGAAATCTGTAAGTAGCAGACGAAATAGGCCTATCTGTCAAAAAGATAAGCTCATAGTGGAATTAAAAGGAATTTGCTCGCGATTACTAGCGAAAATTTAAAAAAGTGTTTCAAGGTTTAATTTTTTATTTTTTAAAAAGTGATCAAATGAAGTGTTAAATTTTAAATTCTCCTGATTTCCCAAGATTCTTGATTATCGAAAATGTCACCAAAAATATTTCCATACTAGGTACTATGTCACCCCACTTGAGGGAGTATCGCACATCGAAAGAGTCAATGGTAAGGGGCAGATTAACAAGGCGGCGTCCATTTATTATGTGACGCTTAAATTGGATATTTTGGCCATCTCCTCTCTTCCGTAACGCTTTAATCGGATTAAAGCAATATTTTTTATATTATTGCCATAATTGGTACACTTATGGCGAAACACCAGGAACAGTATGGCCATAATGGGTACATTGAGATGCCATTTTAATTAGAATTTTTAAAGGGTTTTAATCTATCAACTACATAAATCAACATGTTGATTCATTTCTACAGACTTCAAGCTTTTAAAAAACGTATAGTACTTGGCATTATTTGTTAAAATTGATTTAAAACACATTAAATTCTCCAAATGGATGACATATTAGTACCATAATTGGTACACCTACCCTACGTAGTTATATATTATATAGATCATTGCACGGAATGTATTAACCTCACTTTTTAGACAGTTCAGGGAGCTTGTTTACCAGGTGTTAGAATTTGAACCGATCAATCGAAATTTTTCATTGGCTTATTCCGGATTCTGTACGATTAGTTTCAGGAAATGATGTAAAAGTAAGCACAAGTGTCTGTTTTCCGGGTATTTTACTTCAATCGTAATAAATTTGGAGCTTAATATCTCAAACCGATCTTACCGAAAATATTCTAAGTCCAAGTAAACAAGCTCCCTGAACTGTCAAAACTGCATTGATGACGCCATCGTGCAATGATCTATTCAAATGTGTTTCATGCATCGCGTTTGTACTCCTCCTTGTCCGACGCTTTAATTTAGTTTGTATCTATCTCCGTTCGTGACAGCATAACCTAGGAACGACACGATGGATTTAGTTGATTTCCTTTTTATTTGGCTTGTCTTGGTTTATATCAAGAAAAATATTAGAAAAATTACTTAGGAACTATAAAATAAAAAATATCATAAAAACCAAATTGTAATTTTGTATGGATATATTATCATATGTTAGGCAGCAAGACCATGTGAGGAGAAACCGTTGGAAACTTTTATAATAGCATCGTAATTAACAACAAAAGAACGAGAAATTTACCTACTTCGGTCATTTCGAAAAGTTATACGACAAATGATAATACACTGGAGTTGCTTATTCATTATTTTATAACGGGGTTCTTGGAATTCACACGAGTAGATACCGTTTACTTATATTTGATAAAATAAAAAGCGCGTTTAAAACATTATTTTATGTATTTTATGCACGTATAAACTGAACCGTGTGTAATGGTAACACCTCGCAGCGAGATGTAAATTCTCGATCAACAATATAATAGAGCCTATCAACATTTGTAAACAAACACTTCCGAGCCCTTTTTCTCGCAAATCAATACCATAATAATGTAGGCCAAAGTTCTTCCCTTCACGATGATAGGTTTGCGGGTGTTGCCCATGGCTTGCAAGAAAAAAGGTTTAGAAGTGTTTGTTTACAAATGTTGATAGGCCCTATTCGATTGTTGTATGAGAATTTGAGTGAAGTTCAATGGAAAGTGAAAGTATTAGTTTATATCTTTTGTGGTAAACTGACAGGTGTGTAATTACGTTATTGTGATTAATAGTGCATCAAGAAGGTGAAAACGATCATATTTCTTGAATTGAAAAGAACCAAATTATGTGTCGATTTCAATTAATTTCAATTCGTATTGTTGTGCAATACGTGGCAGCGACGATCAGCGTGCAACTCAAACTGAATTAGAACGACAACGGATGGCACGGGCTCGAATGATGTTGAGTGAAAAAAAAGAGCAACTCAAAATACAAGCGATGGCGTTAGAAAGAGACGTAGTCAGGTTGTTTCAAAATGGTCTGGTGCTAATCGTGTCCAAAATTACCTTCTTAATATACTACGAAGGCAAGCCTATATTCCACACAATCTTCAACGTGCTGCATTTCCATATGACCCTTTAATAGATTACAATCAGTCACCATTTGACCAATGAGTTTGTTCTCATTATAATACATTGAAGCTCCCAAATGAAACACCAGAGCCTTTACGCATATTGGTGTCTGAATTTCAAGAGTTATATTAAGCGCAAACATCCACAATTTTCACCTGACTATAAATGCGTTTGATTTGACCATGCTTGCGATTAAATTAACAATGGTGTGGTTGATATCAATATGAGGTCTGTCAAATATACCACGAAAGTTGAAGTTTGTATCATAAACGTAGTAAATTTGACTGAAATTTCAAGGAAGTTTTTAAAATAGGCATAGTCGGGTATAATGGTAGATTTGACGGTAAGATTTTTTTCTGTGTAGTTAAAGACTATCTCAGCGCTGGACTGGATAGAGAGGCCCTAGGTATACCGAAAACTACCTTAACTACAAGGCTTAACGTCTTCAAGCAAAAAATCAGTAAATGCATAGCTCCTGATAGAGCTCGCATAGGCCGAACTATGGTAATCGACGGAAATGAGGTCAAGGTGATGATTTAATTTGTGTATCTCAGATTATTGGGGGTGTTAGATTATCGCCCAGATTTGTACTTACTATGAACTACAGAAGACCCTTACGTCTGCTAAACCTCACCCCTCAAGTAACATTGCCAAAATCATCCAGCTTTATGAAGTTTTATTGAAGTTTTTTGAAAGCCACTGAAAATCAATTTGGTTTTATTATGGAATCAAGAGGCGACAATAGGTTTTATATTTTAGTCAGGTTTATGAGAACGTACCCAAATTGTTTATAACGATCTCAAAACCATGTTTTCCCAAATTGCTTTTATTCCCATCAAAGGTTTTATTTAGACTTTACCGAGTTCGTGAAACATTTTTTTGAAATGCCGTTTCAAGACTTACCGCCCAAACACAATGATAATGGAAACGGAACGGAAAACGGCAATGTTGACAGTTGTTGCAAATGTCTTCGATATGTCCAATCAGAATCGGCATGGATCTAGCCTGTTTTCTTTCCGACAAGCAGTCATACTCGGATCGGGCTTTGCCGTTATCATTGTGTTTGAGCCATTATTCAAATGAACTGAAGATCGGAGACCGATTTCGGCATTCTTTTTGATAACCTTTTTGAAGTCCATCAATCGTGAAGTCCGTCATGGTGCAACTGTCACTAAGGAAATCAGCTTATTTTACTCGAAGCCAACTATGATATGAATTATAGCTTACGTGCGTACAAATAAAACCAAGGCATTTTTGTAAGGTGAAACGGGAACCTTTTTACGAAGATAAGACAAACAAAACATTCAGAAAACTTTCCACTTTTATTTACCCTGGAATATTCAAGAAGTTGCCATAAGATGAACTTTGATAAAATTTAAGCCGCAATTTCAAACCCGATTTTAAATATTTGTTTCTCCGTTAATCCTAGTTAAAATGCTCACCGCCTTATTCCTCCACACACCGGTGGCTCTGACACGTAATAAATAATTTCACCTCCACCTTTAGCCAACGCGGTACGTTAAGAAAATTGTACCCCAAGGCATCGAATGGAAACACGAGCGCAACAATGTGGAAGATAAAAAGACATTACTCATCAGCTCAAGTTGTTCGTTCTGTCTTGCAAGTGTGTTTCGGAAAACGACGACGGCGACGACGACCCTGAAATTCTTGTTTCTCATAAATATTTTAAAATGGCATTTGTACAAACGGTTGCGCTCTTCCGAATCAGAAAACCACGGAGGATTCCCGAAAGAATTCGTTCATTTCAGTCATTTTTGCCGTCTTTTACCAACTCTTTTCAACGGCTGCGAATTTCAAATGGGATTTCCCGATTCCCGCAATTTAAGATGCGTGTCTTCTCTTAGCTATGTATATCTTCATCCACTCAATTCACCGTAAGGTGTCACTGAATATGCCATGATTATCACCAACATTTATTCAAGGACTGAAGTAGATCAAGAAACGAGTGCAGAATCGCAACGGACGAATGGAAAAAGAAGGGGAACATTCATGCTGCTGCGGAGTGGAAAATAAAATACAACAGAAGTGCAAAAAGTTATTAAAACTCCCATCGCAACAAATGAGTTTTCTTGTGGCTTGTTTTTAGTGTTCGAATCAATCCGAGTGAATTATCACAGCATGGCGGCACGGTTGTGATTCGTTGTTGACGACGGTTTGTCATACTCGCTCACCGTTAAGCAAGGTTGATTTCCCCTTCGGAGAATTGTTGATACCGGAGCAACCTCTTCTCTTTCGGCGATTTTGGGTTCTTAATTTAAATCCGAACCATTACCAGCGGCCTGGCGAGAAGTCATTCTCCTGGGGCCAACATCCTCTAACATTCAAACTTCAAAAGATTCATTGTTTGAAAACAACACTGGCGTTCGTTACCGTAGTAACAATAACATCAAATAAGGACCGTGATACACTCCCGCTTCATTTGAGTACAATCGTTTACTATCTCTTTTTCACTTACGGAAATGTTACTCAATTTTCGTAAAAAGTGGATCTACTCAAAAATTCCGTTGATCCACTTGTTGACAAAAATTGAGTAGCATTTCCGTGTGAGAAAAAGAGATAGTATACAATAGTACTCAAAAATTGAGTAAAATGAAACGGAAGTGTATGTTGCATACTGTCAAACGCTAGTAAATTAGATAGGGTTGCCAGGCCCCTGACCACTACAGACAGTTTTCAATTTATTTTACACTGCGGATGCGGTGTGACAGGAATTAGAATTTAATTTTACTTAATTTCACTGTTTCCGATGTTGAAAACTGTAAATTCGTTTAGTATCCACCATCCTTGGAGTTATTACATGTGTTTGTATGAATTCCAGTAAAATTTCACCACCCTAGTTATGCTCATGCGAACATCGTTGATGGAACTGTAAAAAGGTGAAGGACGACGAGTACGAGTAGTGGCATCGGCACACGGGACACCTCGCTGCCGGTGGGATGAAGCAATTCAAAACGATGGTAACCGGCCTGGATTTTGAAATTGAGAATCCAGCAAAGTGCATACCGTACATTGAAGGTAAACATTCCCGTCAACCGTTTAAGTCGAAAGGGCACCGAGAGGAGTGCGTCAGTCGGACTTGTGCGGCCCTCTTCAGACAACATCGATAGCAGGCAGTCGCTATTTTCTCACCTTCATCGACGACGCAAGTCGGAAAGCCGCGGAAAAGCGCAGACTGAACCAACCAAAGCAGATGATGAGCCGGATGCTGCTTGCGAGAATGTCCTGGTTGAAGCAGACTCTATAAATGATGAGGAGTTGCAACCTTCCGTGCTCCCTCCACAACCAGAGGACTCACATTTGTTGGTAAAGCGCAGTGCGAGGGAGCATACTGTCCCTGACAATCTGAACAGATACATTCCGTCGAAACGGAGGGCGAGCCAACCACGCTCCGCTTGGATGGATCTGTGAAGAGGTACAAAGCCCGCTTGGTCGTCAAGAGTTTTCCCTAGGTACATGGTATCGATTACACCGAAACGGACGCCCCTGTTGTTTGCTATCCCACCATCCGGCATATGATATCGATGGCTGCTAAGATGAATCTCAAGACGGCACTCTATGGGCTCAAGCAAGCCAGCAGGGTGTGGAACCAGAAGTTGGATGCTGAGCTGAAGCGCATTGGTTTGAAACGACTTACGACCGGTGTGTGTACTTTAAAACTGAAGCTGGCCTGGTTCTGATAGTGGCTGTATGCGTGGACGATATGCTGGTGGTCTCAAACAATCAGCGATTGTTGAATCGTTTGACAACTGATGACGAAATGTCGGATAAAGAACCTTGGTTTGACCAACAAAAATCCTTGGGATGCGAGTGGTGAAAGATGGTATAGCCATGCAATAGTAGATCAGGAGAGATACGTCGACTCTCTGCTGAAGCTCTTAAATGTTGCAGATTGCAATGTTGTAGCAAGCCATGCGGATCCGAACCAAAAGCTAACCAAGGAGATGTGCCCAAGTACCTAAGAGGATCGGAAGCAGATGGAGAACGTCCCATGGTAAGCCAGTTTTGCCAGAATCCAGGGAAGGTGCATTGGATCGCAGTAAAGTGGGTTCTGTGGTATCTCAACGGAATCAAGTCGATGAAAATGACATACTCGAAGGAGTCCGATGAAGGATTCGTTGGCTAATGACGCTAATTCAGTGAATGGTCCTGAAACACGTCGTTCTATCACCGGCTATGTCTTCAAGCAGGCAAGTGGTGCCATTTTGTGGAGCTTCCGTAAGCAGGCTACAGCTGCTTTGTCGACAATGAAGGCAGAGTATATGGCTATTTCGGCGGTGATCCAAGAAGTCTTGTGGTGGCGTGGACTACGGAAGGAGTTGCATGGAGTTTCGGAGGCAATTCCAATCCGCTGCGACAACCTCAGTGCTGTGCATCTGGCGAAAATGAAAGCGAGATATTCATTTAGCAGCAAACATATTGATATTCGACACCACTACGTGCCAGAACAGCTGGAGCAGAAGATGATCACTCTGCAAGACGTCGGAACGCCGGAGCAAATCGCAGATGTCCTCACCAAGGCAATTCCAATCTCGAAGCTTAAAGAAGAAAAAAATACCGTCGGGATCAAATATGTTGTTCAATCAAATGTTGTTGTTCAAAATGCGTACATCATATTGAAAAGGCGGATAAAACTCGCAAAGTCTGGGCAATATCGTGGATTGCTCGTCTCGAAGGCATGAGAATTGAAACTAATCTGCTGAAGGAGTTGGAGGAAGTTCCAAATTACTAGTTCAGCGAAATTCTTCAAAGCAGCTCAGAGGAGCTCTTCAGAGAAGTTTTTTTTTTTTTTTTATCTAGTTCATTTATTTGGGAGGCTCAATTGCGTTAGCTTTACGGAGCCGATAATTCATTGATTTTTGTATAACGTAATGACTTAATACTAGGATTAGTAGGACTTGGGCCGTTTACTCGCGGTTTACCCGAGGTTAAAACAGGTGACATATTTTTGGGATGGGTTGGAAAGAGGAACATGGAAATAGGATTCTTTAGTCTCATCAGATAGTTGTCGCCAGCACAATAACTTGGTGCGGAATGGTCAGGGCTCCATTTTGTATTCTACCGGATGTGGTTACCATTGGGAGACGATGAGACTCCTCCGATGTCGGAACAAAACAAACACAAACTAATGAATAAAGAAGAACAAAAACATAAGCAGATTAAATTCTTATACTAGACATTTGAAGAAACACATAAATCGATTGCATATAGCACAGATCGCGAGATCCCAACACATCTCTTATAGGAACATAAGGTTGTCTTCCTTGGGCCTCTAGGGTATTCAATAGTTGTGTTCTGGCGGCGTAATTATCCGTGCATTGCCAGACTGCGTGATCGATGTCATCATAACCGTTTCCACACCGGCAAAGATTGCTGTCCACGAGGTTAATTCGGAAGAGATGTGCTTCTAACTTGTAGTGGTTGGACATAAGTCTACTCATCACACGGATGAAATCACGGCTAACGTGCAGGTCCTTAAACCACGCCCTCGATGAAACAATAGGAATGATGGAATGTAACAGCCGTCCTAGATTTCCGGTGTCCCAATCGGTTTGCCAACTCGAAAGGGTACTCTGACGTACTAAATGGTAAAATTCATCGTGTGAAATTTGTCTATCATACAAATCGCCTTCCTGGGCGCCCACCTTTGCGAGCGAGTCCGCTTTCTCATTGCCTGGGATTGAGCAATGTGAAGGGACCCATACAAAGGTAATCAAATATGATCTTTCGACCAGCGCACTCATCTGTTCCCTTAGTTTTGAAAGGAAATAAGATGAGTGTTTACTAGGTTTCGTCGACCGAAGAGCCTCAATCGAACTGAGGCTGTCCGAGAAGATGAAGTAATGGTCTGCGGGCATGTTGGAAATCATCCCCAATGCGAAGTTGATTGCTGCCAGCTCAGCAACATAAACAGAACAAGGTTCCTGAAGTTTGTGGAAGGCGCTAGAGTTTTCATTGAAGACACCGAAGCCAGTGGATCCATTGAGGCGAGACCCATCAGTGAAAAACCTTTTTTCGGAATTGACGTGTTGGTACTTTTCTGTAAAAATACGCGGAATAATAATAGAACGAAGTGGATCCGGAATCCCATGAGATGCTTGTTTCATGGAAAGATCATAATGAATTGAGGAACTGCTATAGGTGAAGTGAGCACGGTCTGGAGTATAGCACGGAAGACACATATCCGACGATATGTAGTGGTGGTAGATTCTCATAAATCGAGATTGTGTGTTCAGCCCTAACATTTCTTCAAAATTGTCTATTACAAATGCGTTTTTCACTCCACATTTGATTAATATTCTGAGCGAAAGCTCCCAGAACCGATTCTGGAGGGGTTTTACGCCTGCCAGAACTTCAAGACTCATGTTATGCGTTGAGTGCATACAGCCAAGAGCAATACGCAGACAACGATATTGAATTCGTTCCAATTTTATAAGGTGACTTTTTCTTGCCGAGAGAAAGCAAAAAGAGCCATACTCTAGAAGAGAGAGAATAGTTGTTTTATAAAGAGTTATGAGGTCTCCCGGATGAGCACCCCACCATGTGCCACAAATTGAACGGAAAAAGTTGATCCTTTTCTGGCATTTTTGCTTCAAATACGTAATGTGGACATTCCAAGTGCACTTTGAATCAAACCAGACCCCAAGGTATTTGAAAGACAACGATTGAGTAATGTTTCTGCCCAAAAGATTAAGCTGCAGTTGGGCTGGATACCGCTTTCGAGTAAACACTACCAGTTCAGTTTTCTGCGGTGAAAAATCAATCCCCAGACTCCTAGCCCAAGAAGATAGGTTATCTAGGGAATTTTGCAATGGTCCTTGCAAGTTGACGGCATGTGAGCCTCTTAAGGAAACCACACTGTCGTCAGCAAGTTGTCTTAGCGTGCATTGTTCTGCCAAACAATTGTCAATATCTTTGACATAAAAGTTATAAAGAAGGGGACTTAGACATGAGCCTTGGGGCAGGCCCATGTAACTAATTCTGGAAGTTGTCAGTTGTCCAAGTGAAAAGTTCATTTGTTTTTCTGACAGCAAATTGTACAAAAAATTATTTAAAATTCCGGGAAGTCCACATCTCTGCAGATTATCTGACAGAATTTCAATGGAAACTGAATCAAAAGCCCCTTAATGTCCAGGAATACTGAAGCCAGTTGCTCCTTGTGCGCAAAAGCCAGTTGAATATCTGAGGAAAGCAGCGCTAGACAATCATTTGTTCCTTTGCTCTTACGGAACCCAAACTGTGTATTTGATAGCAAGTTATTCGATTCGACCCAGTGATCGAGCCTTCGAAGGATCATTTTCTCCAACAATTTCCTAATGCACGAAAGCATAGCAATCGGACGGTATGAGTTATGATTAGACGCTGGTTTGCCAGGCTTTTGAATGGCTATCACTTTGACCTGTCTCCACTCAGGCGGTACGATGTTGTTTCGAAGTAAGGAATTAAATAGGTCTAGCAAGCGTCTTTTTGCGATATCTGGGAGATTTTTCAGAAGATTGAATTTTATCATATCGCTTCCGGGGAGGAGTTGTTTGATGAAAGAAGAGCCATAGAGAATTCCAGCATTGTGAAGGGTCTGTCCAGAGAGCCGCCACTTGGAGACGTTTCTCGAAAAATATGTTTTGCTGGAACAGAATCCGGACAGACCTTTTTCGCGAAGTCGAATATCCATCGGTTGGAGTATTCATTACTCTCATTAGTAGATGAGCGGTTACGCATGTTGCGAGCCACCCTCCACAAGGTGGTCATTGAGGTTTCTCGTGAGAGTCCCTCGACAAAATTTCGCCAATAACCTCGTTTTTTGCTTTGAGAAGTTGTTTGAGCTGTGTTTCCAGCTTTGAATATTCCTCGAAGTAAGTGGAAGTCATGTGTCTACGAAAAGCTTTGAAAGCGTCAGATTTTTGTGAATACAATTTTGTGCATTCATCGTCCCAGCCAGGTGTGGCTGGTCTCCTTTGAAGGGTGCACTTGGAACTTTTCTTTTTGTGCTTCCAATGAACTTTTGTAGATCAGATCGGCAAGGAATCGATATTCTTCTAACGGTGGAAGTGTATCGACGGATTCAGTACCGATTGTTACCGCCGTTGCATATTTTTGCCAATCGATGTTCCTTGTTAGGTCGAACGGAACTCGAGATGGCTCTGAAGGTTGAGGGCCACACTTAATTGAAATGATAATCGGTAAGTGATCGCTACCATGGGGATCATTGAGAACTTTCCACAGGCAATCCAATGAAAGCGATCTTGAACAGAAAGATAGGTCGAGTCTGCTTTCTTGAGCAGGAGGTTTAGGTATGCGTGTCGCTTCACCAGTGTTCAAAATTGACAAGTTGAAATCGTCACATAAATCGTAAAAGATAGCCGCCCTATTGTCATCATATAGGTCCCCCACCCAGTACCATGGGAATTCATGTCACCCAGAATCAATACAGGGGACGGTAAAATAGAAACTAAATTCCAGAGTTGACTGCGGCTAATAGAAGTTCGAGGAGGAACGTAAACTGAAGCTATGCAAAGATCTTTATTTTTTGCAGTTACTTGACAAGCGACGATTTCGACGCCTGAAAGAGCTGGTAGGGAAATTTTATAGAAAGGGTAGCACTTTTTGATCCCTAAAAGCACTCCTCCATAAGAATCGTCTCTATCCAGGCGTATAATGTTAAAATCGTGGAAGTTGAGTTCATTGTCTGAAGAAAGCCATGTTTCACAAAGAGCAAATACATCACAATCGGAATTGCGAACTAAAAATTTGAACGAGTCTAGTTTAGGCACCAGACTACGGCAGTTCCATTGTAGTACAGTGATCATATCTCCGATCTGGTTCGACGAATTATCCATCGAAAGATATGATCGATGCAATGAGGGGCCAAGAAACAGTCAATTGCTTAAGGTATGATTCAAATGTCGGAAGCAAGGCAGAAACTAAGCTTCTAAGAGGGTCTTGAATATTGAACATGTCTAAAATGAATGCCACAATGTCCGAAAAAGCTACCAATCCTCTATCGGACTTGGATTCCTTTTGAAAAGATTGAGGAGTAGCATTTTTATTGTTATTATTCGTTTTAGGCAATGGCGGAAAGTCCATACTGCATCCAGGAGTTGGTGCAATAGGAACCCTCGGTTTTACAATTTGTTCCCCATTTGCCTGGAAATTTTGCAATCTTTTGGAGGTGACTTTTGTTACCTTGCGGCGCACTTTCGGAGAAGAACGTTTCCTTTTCGAGGATCCGGGTGCGTGTACCACCGAAGAGTCACCTTCATCAGATACGTCAGAGTCCGATTCTTCAGCTGACAAAATCGAAAATTGGTTTTCGTCTTGAGCGGCTGTTGCAGACTTAAGCATTTCTGCATATGTCTGCCTGGAGCGTCCAGTAATGGAACGCTGCACTTTATCAGATTGCCATTTGTACCGTGGGCACTGCTGCAAAGAGTGAGGATTCTCACCACAATAAACACATTTCTGCACAGCTTGTGTGCAAGAATCCTCAGTGTGGTTTTCACCACACTTGCCACAACGGAATTTGTTTCCGCAATGACTGGCAGAATGTCCCAGTCTTTTGCAGTTGGTACAATTATATACCCTTGGTCTATACAGGCGCACCGGGAAAAAAGCTCCATCCAATTTAACATAATTTGGGAGAACGGAACCGGCGAAGGACACCCGAAACGAGTCTGAAAGTTGATAGACCTTTTTTCGTCTTGCAACGATGCTGAATGTAGTTGTTTTACATCCAGAATAGTTACAAGTTCACGAGCGACTTTAGAGTTCTTGAAACAGCCAGAAGCTCGTTTCAGGTCCTCGACCGTCAGACTCGTATCGGAGACAACGCCATCGATCTCCACATCTCGCGAAGGGACATACACACAGTATTCGATATTGAATACCTCGTGGTCAGCAATCTTATTAGCTATTTCATAGTTCGGCGCTTCTACACGCAGTCTATTAACCCTCTCTTTATGTATAGAGACACCAGGATACTTACGCAGCAACTCTCTTGAAATGTCGAGAGTTTTCAACGGTTTATCTTTGGGCCGAAAAAGACAACCCAAGGTCCCTTTGAGAACGGATGGTAGTGCTTTATGCGTGTAACTTTGACCTCAGAAGAGGTCATAGTTATGCACAAGAAAAAACACAATCACACAAAAAAAAAACAATCGAAAGCAAGAAAAAAAAAAAAAAAAAAAAAAATACCTTCACCAATCAATTTAATTAATGCT